>CAUDMG010003694.1:1537500-1590000 GCA_958450375.1 Homarus gammarus | reverse complement strand
AAACGCCTTCAGTAAGCATTTGGTAGTTTGCATAACTCTACGGAGTCACATTGCCACGTTTGACTTACACTCCCTAAATTGTCACTGCATTATTATTATTAGTATTATTATTATTATTATTATTATTATTATGATTATTATTATTATTATTATTATTATTATTATTATTATTATTATTACTATTATTATTATTATTATTATTATTATAATTATTATTATTACTATTATTATTATTATTACCAACAACTGTCAACAGAAGTAAGAAATAATCAGTAATTTACAGCAGGTCAGCATTAGAGTAGGACAACAGGTCAATGATTTCACTGGTGTAGACTCTCTGATGATTAAGGGAGAGAGAGAGAGGGGGGGGATGAAGAGAGTAGGGGAGGGGTGAGGAGAGGGAGAAAATAGGGGAGAGGGGAAGAGAGGGATAGATGGAGGGGAAGGGTGAGAGGAGGTGGAGGAGAGTAGGTGAGAGAGAGGTGGAGGAGGAGGAGGTAACAGAGAGGAGGAAATGAGGACTTGCAATGCTTGAGGGAGAGAAGAGAGGGGTGAAGAAGAGGATAAGGTAAGAGGTGGAGGAAGCGGGGAAAGGAAGAGAAGTGAAAAAGAAGAGGAGGTGGAGGAGGAGGAGAAAGGAAACAACAAAGGGGAAGGGAATAAAAGCGAAGACAAGAACGAAAATGAAAGAGGAGGGAAATTTAACAATCTTAAATAGAAAAGGAGTAAAAAAAACAGAAGAGAAACGGGAGAAAGATGAGACAGAGAGGGAGAGATAATGAGATAGTGATGGGAAATAGTAAGACGGAGATAAAGAAATGAAAAGCCGATAAGAAGGATAGATAGATAGTAAAGGAGATTGGGAGTAGAAGAAAATATAAAAAGACGAAAGGAAGGAAACAGAGAGACACAGACAGACGGAGAAATGAAGATGAAAATAAGTTGAGACACAGAAAGAACAGGGGAAAGATAGGAAGAAGGAAAAAAGAAAATAATGAAGGCAGCATAAAAGTAAAGATACGAAGACGAAGACAGGGAGAAGATGATAATGAGGAAGGAGGATGAAGATTACTCTGATATTTAGCATAATCTTCCACCATTTGCCACCACACACATCAAACACTCTCCTGTATTAACGTTCTTCCTTATTATTATTATTATCATCAATCATCATCATCATTATTATAGTCAATATGATCGTTAAAATTATCATTACTTTTATTCCTTCCTTCTTAAAGAGGAATAATGATAAAGAATAAATAGATAATCATAAATAATTGGAAGGTGTAAACAAAATAGGTAAAGATCACACGATATTCAACAAAAAGTAAACAAACGGAGAAGCATTTTCCTACACAAACACGACCAAGGAATTTGTCGGTAATCTTCCAACAGTCAGCCAGAGGAGAAAGTTGTCAATAACTTTCCATAACTTTCCTTAGGTTATATAGGAGCCACTTGCCAGGGTCTGTTATTGTGAAAGTTGGGGCTGGTGTGGTACTACGTGGGGAGGCAGGAGACGTGAAGTGGCTGTACGTAAGCTAGACACTTAATGAGATGCATTGATGGGTATTGTGGAGGGGGGGGGGTTGTGTCCGTGTTGCTGGGGTGTGTGGGTTGTGTCCGTGTTGGTTGGGGGGGGGGGTGTGTCCGTGTTACTGGGGGAGGAAGGGGTTGTGTCCGTGTTGGTTGGGAGGGAATGGGTTGTGTCCGTGTTGTTTGGGGGGGGGGGGGGGGTTGTGTCCGTGTTGGTTGAATGGTTGGGTTGCTGGTTGGGTTGCTACACTGATGCTGGTTTACTCGCTGGGTTGCATGGATGGGTTGCTGGCTAGATGGATGGATGTATGGTTAGGTGGCTGGCTGGTTGAACGGATGAATAGTTGGGAAGGTTGCTGGATGGATGGTTGTGTATGTAGCGTAGTGGTAAGGGGCAATGATTCAGAGGAATTTTGTGCCGGGAATGAGGCGTGTGTATGTTTGTGGGTCGATCTCTCTCTCTCTCTCTCTCTCTCTCTCTCTCTCTCTCTCTCTCAATCCACTGGTTTAGGCCGTAAAGCTCCACTAGTCATCACAGATTCCCCTCACGTATGTGTCCAAACTCAGCCCTCTCGACCCCACTCGCCTCCGCCCCGACAACCCTCTCGATCGCCCTCGCCTCCGCCCCAATAGCCCTCTCGAACCCCCCCCCTCACTTCAGCCTCACCACCCCAGTAAACCCCCTCGCTTCAGCCCCAACACCCCCGTCGACCCCCTCGCTTCAGCCCCAACACCCCCGTCGACCCCCTCGCTTCAGTCCCAGCAGACCTCTTGACCCCTGGCTTCAGCACCAACAGCCCTCTCGACCCCCTTGCTTCAGCCTTAGCAAACCCTTGACCCCCTTGCTTCACCACCAATAGCCCTCTCGACCCTCTCGTGTTAGTCCCAACAGCCTCCAACAACTCAGCCCCAACACACACCTGGAGAATAATCTAAAGGCCAACATTAAGTTCTGATGGAAGTTGATTCACTCAGAGCTTTATGAAGACGGCGGCTTAGGCATAACATGGAGGAAGGCCTTATAGTAGGAGTCGGGCCATGGCCTTATAGTAGGAGTCGGGCCATGGCCTTATAGTAGGAGTCGGGCCATGGCCTTATAGTAGGAGTCGGGCCATGGCCTTATAATGGGAGAGAGGGCCATGTCCTTATAGTGGGAGTGACCATATAGTAGGAAGGAAGGCCGTGGCCTTATAATGGGAGTCAAGGCCGAGGATTTATAGTGGGGGGGGGGGGGGGAGAATGTGCCGAGACCTGAACTGTCTATCCATCCGTCCATCCGTCCGTCCGTCCGTCCGTCCGTCCATCCGTCCGTCTGTCTGTCACACTATCCATCCAACCATCCATCCATCCATCCATCCATCCTACACAGTGCTGGGTGTTGTGTGTGTCTCAGGAACCAATACACCCGGCACTTGAGGGCGACCATTGATTTTTTTCAAGTAGATATATCCAAAAGGGGGAGGGAATTATCTGTCTATCTACCTACCTGTCTATCTATCTATCTGTCTGTGTATCTGTACCCAAATTCCTAAAAAAGACAGAAAATGACTATATAAACATCTATCTGTCTCTCTGTCAATTTGTCACTAGAGTGGATAATGACCGTGTGTGTGACCGGAATTGACAGGTAGACAGGTAATTGTAATAACCATCTCACTGTTCACCTGTCCATCTGTCTGTCTCCTAAATCAATACGGAAGGTACTTGAAGGTGGCCATTGAGAGCAAAAGGAGGTTCACGGTGAAGGAGACAGGAGGAGGGGGGGGAAGGGGAAGAGGTAGGAGGAGGGGGTGGGGAGGTAATTGAGTGATAGCAGGAGGAGTTTACCCCTCGGCGTCTACCTCAACTATCAGATAAACACACTCTCAGCGTTCTTGTTGCTAGCGCTGTTAGCCTCTTCTCTCTCTCTCTCTCCTACAGCTTTCATTGTGACATCCTCTCTTCTCCTCCTTCTTCTTCCTCTTCGTCTTACCTATATTCCCGTTCCCTTTCCTATCACAGCCACCTTATCTATCCTCCTCCTCTTCCTTCTTCTTCTTCTCCTCTTTCTCCTCCTCCTCCTCCTGTCTTCCCTTCTTCTCCTCCTTGAGATATAAGGAGTGTTGTACAGAGATAAGAGGCCTCTGACGGCTGCCTTCCTTCAGCTAAGCCAACACAGGTTATGGTACTTATAATGAGAGTGTCTGCCTTGGCTAATTGTCCTGGCTTTGTGAGGCATGCTGGCTTTGTGAGTCACTGATGGCTTTGTGAGTCATGCTGGCTTTGTGAGTCACTGATGGCTTTGTGAGTCATGCTGGCTTTGTGAGTCACTGATGGCTTTGTGAGTCACTGATGGCTTTGTGAGTCATGCTGGCTTTGTGAGTCACTGATGGCTTTGTGAGTCATGCTGGCTTTGTGAGTCACTGATGGTTTTGTGAGTCATGCTGGCTTTGTGAGTCATTGCTGGCTTTGTGAAGTTTTGCTGGCTTTATGAGTCACTGCTGGATCTGAGAGTAAGTTCTATCCGGCTCATCAAGTTATACCTGAGCTTTAAGAACTGCAGCCGGCATTGTGGGTAACTTCATTTGTAATACCTCCCTTGTACCTCCCCTCACCTGAGTACAGTACCTCCCCTCACCTGAGTACAGTACCTCCCTTGTACCTCCCCTCACCTGAGTACTGTACCTCCCACCCCCTCTCCCCTCCCCTCCTGCCCTCACGAGGTGATTAGGCATAATTGGTGCTCATTAAAGAGCTAATTGTCCGGTGTAACGTCCTATTGGCGGAGAATGTGAGATAGTTCTGGTGTAGGGGAGACGTCCTATTACAGGCCTATTGAGGGGCCGTAAGAGGACGAGATATCCTAGAGAGATAGCGAGTGTCTCTCTCTCTCTCTCTCTCTCTCTCTCTCTCTCTCTCTCTCTCTCTCTCCACCGATATAACGTTCTCACTCAAGTTTGTTAACATTACATTATTACATATTTTTTACGCAGTAGTTTTCATAAGGATTTTACGTACCTTTGGCTGTCTTGAAGTTGGATTCATGGCTTTTGTTGATACGCTCGTTCGTGGCGAAAAGTTTTCTTCCTACTTATGCTGCCGAAGGATTATATTCTCTGTGGTCTATAAAATTTCCAGTGTGTAGGAAAGTAGTTACTGATGTGCAAGCTTGTTAGGTCCTCTCTCTCTCTCTCTCTCTCTCTCTCTCTCTCTCTCTCTCTCTCTCTCTCTCTCTCTCTCTCTCTCTCTCTCTGTCCTATGTCTTTATGGTTTTTCTTGTGCGTGGTCATGAAATTTCCCGCGCAAACTCACCATTTTTTTACCCCTCGTGCCCTGCAAGTTAAGAGACCAAGGTTTGTCAACACGGACAAGCGGGTAATCTTGCTTAGGCTAAGGTCGAATTCCCCCTAAGTGTTGTGACAGTGCTAGGCAAACATGAGCTTGTTATCCTTCAAATGGGGTGAAAGTAAGTGCACCGGGCGCTGTTTGAATTGCATTAGCGCGGCCTTTCTGAGTTTTGACGGGGTAATTCAAACACGACTTCCCTAAGGTGGATGGGTCGGGTAATGGTGCGAAAATTTCAAGACACTTGGCAAAATAAATCAAATAAAACTCGATAATCTGATTGGCTGGGCAAGGGGGTTAAAGCCTTTGGGAATTTTTTCGGGTGGGATAATTCAAACAGAAGCCCTGCTCTCTGATTGGCTGGTGACGGCGCGTGTATCTTCAAGTGTTTTGATTGGTGGAAGTGGCGGGCGGCTCGTGTGACGAGGAAGAGACGGAAAATCGATAGCCAACAGACAAAGTTTTCCACATGGGGAAGAATTTTCAAATGGAAACTCTTAAGTACTCTCTGGCCGCGCGGGAGTTGACGCCTGGCAGTGTCGGGTGACCCACACAATACACGGTCTTGCCCACGTCTCTGTCTCACCGCCATATTTGGAAACTCTTTGAGCTGGTGTAAACTTACCACTCAGCCAAGTTTGTCCTATCTTTGTCACCGAGTTACTTTAATTTTTTTTTGGGGGGCATTTTATCTCTTTTTTTCCTGAGTGGGCGTTATCCCTTGATGAAGTTGAAGTAAATTTTATACATTATGAACTCGAACTTTTGTAAAAGGACTGGAACTCTCCCAAGAGGACTGAGTTTCCCTTGAGTCTCTGTGTGTGAGGGACGGCGGCCATCTTTGTCTTTGGTAGGACTCGACGATGCCGCCACTTCTCCGGCAAATGGATGTTTGTTATCCAATTTACAACGCGGGATGGGTTCCTGTGGCCACCTTTATTGTTTTATCCATCCTTCCTGCTGCCGAGTCGATAGAGCTATTTCCTCATAATTTATTCAAACAACAGTTGGAGTTTAATCTTGAACGTTGAAAATCATATTGGAATACAAATGAGAATCTGCTTTAGAACTATTGTTTGGGGTCAGAGGGAAATTTATTTTTAATTCCTCTTCTGTCTGTCTGTCTGTCTGTCTGTGTCTGTCTGTCTCCATTTCCCTCTCTCTGTATTATGTTTCATTACACCCTTCGTTAATGACACATAACACACTAAGCAACATAAGCCGTGGACACATACTAACCCAGTGTCTTACATCAGCAGTACCTCCCCCCCCCCCCCCCTCCTGGCTTCTGATGCTTCACAACACGGGTTCGAATACCACCTGAGGTCCACATGTGTCCGGAAAAGACCATTAATGTTTATATCAACTCAACTTTACCTTAAAGTGGGTCTCGTAACTCGTCTGAAGTGAGAGTCAGAGATGGAGTAAAAAGGATTTATTTAAACAATCTGTGGAATATATTGACCAAGTCTGTTCCTCTTTGAGTTCATCAGCAGCTCTATGAACGCCAGACCTGATTAATCAAGCTATTTACAGACTGTTGTTGTGGTGTTGATGTTACCTGTTGATGTTGTGATGATGTTACCTGTTGATGTTGTGAAGTCACCTATATCTACATACTGACATACAATCAATACACACCTGCACTATACACTGTTGTAGTTATAGTGTATGGTTACCTGTGCTTCAGTAACTAAGGTCTTTTAGATAATTTACACATTTGACCTTAATTAATAGATTCCAGGTAAGCATAACTTTATACAGGTGTTCTGCTGTTAATGAATTATCTTAATACCTGACACGAGGCTGAAATGTCCAATGAATTGTCCGTGGAATTATATCATTAAATCAGTATTATTATTATTAAGAGGTTACTGATATTGAGGGTAGTGGCAGGGTAGTGGCATTCAGGGTAGTGGCATTCAGGGTAGTGGCATTGGCGGGTAGTGGTGTCGATCATAACACTGACATATTAAAAAGGAGAAAATAACAGCTCCAAATTTGCTCTGGAAAGGGATGAGACGAAGATGTGAGAGAGAGGAAGATAAGAGGAAGAGAGGATAGAGGAACAAGGAGAGAGGGAGGGAAAGAAGAAGAGGGTGTGATAGAGAGGAAGGTGGGGGGAGAGGAGGGGAAGAGGAAAAAAATGGAATGAAAGAAGAAAGGGATGCGTGACAGAGAAGGAAAAGGAAGAGGAAGAAGGGGGAAGGAGGAAAAGAAGAAGAGGGAGGGAGGAAGAAAAGAAGATGAAAAAAAGTAAGAGTCGAGAAAAAAAGGAGGTAGAGAAGAAAGGGTAAGAAGAAGAAGAAGAAGAAAAGTGGTAGAAAAAGAGTAGAGAAAGAGAAGAGGTGAAAGAGGAAGAGAAAAAGAATGAAAGCTTAGAGGGTGGAGGAAGAGTGGAGATAAGGAAGAGAATGGAGAAACAGGTGATTAAAGAAAAAGAAATAAGAGGAGAGAGAGAACGGGGAAACATGGATAAATAAGGGAGGGGAGATAGAGAAGAGAGTTAGGAAGTCACATAGAGAGAGAGAGAGAGAGAGAGAGAGAGAGAGAGAAGAAGAAAAAATGAAGCGACGGATAAAGAACAAGAGAAGAGAGGAAGATAAAAAGGTGAGAATGAGATGAATCAAGAGATTTCGCATTAAAGGAAATGAAACCATTGTGTGTGTTGCAAAAAAAAAAAAAATGACGTTTGTGTTGAAATCAGTAGAAAGGCATGAAAGATGTTGGCGTTGAAAGAAACTGAGGTATTTTGGTCTTAAATATAGAGATTATGCATTGAAAGAAGCTGCCACACTTTCCTTTGAAAAGCCTTTTGTTCTTTACAGGCGTTGAAAGGCAAGTTTTGAAGCCTGGGCGTTGAAAGAATCTGAGGGACTTAAGCTGAAACAACGTTGATTAATTTTACGTCGAGAAGAAGAAGAATTATAAGCACAGGCGTTAAAAAAAAGACACTTGATCTTCCGTTTAAAAGTGCCATAGGGAAGTATAAAGGGAGTTTGAGGAATATGCATTGAAGAACTTTTTTAAATCGCGGTGAAATGCGTTTGAAGACTGTGCGTTGGAAAGAATCGACAGGGGGGAGGGAGAGTTGATTCATGACCAACTCCGGTATTCTAAGATTAGGGCGAAAATTGAGCCGTTTGTTATAGAAAATTTCCCTAAAGAGACACCAGAGAGAGGGGGAAGGGTGGAGAGAGAGAGAGAGAGAGAGAGAGAGAGAGAGAGAGAGCGTTCTGCTGGGTACGTGGCTGTGGTCCGTAGCTCTGTGGGTACGTGGCTGTAGTACGTGACTGTGGGTACGTGGCTGTAGTCCGTGACTCTGTGGGTGTACGTGGCTTTAGTTCGTGGCTCTGTGGGTGTACGTGGCTTTAGTTCGTGGCTCTGTGGGTGTACGTGGCTGTAGTCTGTGGCTCTGTGGGTGTACGTGGCTGTAGTCCGTGGCTCTGTGGGTGTACGTGGCTGTAGTCCGTGGCTCTGTGGGTGTACGTGGCTGTAGTCCGTGGCCGTGATCAATAACAAGCCGCCATCACCCTCCTCCCTTTACACGTGAAGGCTGCCACTTTACTCCCCTGACTTAATATATATACTCCACCTGTCTGTCTGTCTAGTTATCTGTCTGTCTTTCTGTCTACTTATATGTCTGTCTAGCTATCATTGTGTTCTGTCTACTTCTGTCTGTCCCGCTATTATTCTGTTTGTCTAGTTGTCTCTCTACCTGTCTCATCTAGCTATGTATAAAACTATTTTTCTGTCTGTCTTGTGTGTCTGTTTAACGTTGTATGTCTGTCTATCTGTCTGCCTATTTCTGTCTACCTGTCTCAGGGATTAAGACTAACATGAATAAGAGGAGAAATACAACGTAAGGATTCAGTCTTA
This sequence comes from Homarus gammarus, assembly GCA_958450375.1. Taxonomy (NCBI): domain Eukaryota; kingdom Metazoa; phylum Arthropoda; class Malacostraca; order Decapoda; family Nephropidae; genus Homarus; species Homarus gammarus. The sequence continues at coordinate 1,581,261 of CAUDMG010003694.1, read as the reverse complement.
ATATAGATCAAAGCTAAGAAAATCATTCAGACTTACGACAAATCAGACCTTGAAAATTCAGACGTAGAGTCCATGTAATCAGCTTTCAGTGACAAGCTCGAGGCAATAATATTTTTTAAGCTCAGATTAAAAGATAGAGTGTACACCTTACAGCGAGTAATTTATTAACCCCTATAAAAAGAAAAAAAAATTATCAAAAGAAACTCAAGGGGGAGAGGGCTGGGAGAGGGATGAGAGGTAAGAGGGAGGGGTGGGAGAGAAGTGAGTGGGAGGGGTGAGAGGTGACCGTCTTTGGGTCTGACAGGTAGATGAGGTAATTAAATGACTACTTTGTAAAGGTGGTACTGAACGTGATAAACCTCTCCTCTTCTCTCCTCTCCTCTCCTCTCCTCTCCTATCCTCTCCTCTCCTCTCTTCTCTTCTCTTCTCCTCTCCTCCCCCTTCCTACTTCACTTTGACATTTGACAAGCTCACACATACACATGCAATCAGGGCATGTTTACAAACGCACTAAAACACACACACACACACACACACACACACACACACACCAATAATACCCAACCATTTAATTTGTTTTAAAAGAAAAATATATCATTCCATTACCAATTAATTTTAAACTTACGTAATTATTATTCCAATTAGTTTAGTGAAAATTCGGGGAAGTCTTTTACCTGCTTGAGGTAGATTTAATTAATCTCCCAACACAGGTATGGAGTTGTAGAAATAAGAGAAATTTAAAGGTACTGATGATTAATTGACGTTTTAAGAAATACTGTTTGATTTTTGAGGAGAGAGAGAGAGAGAGAGAGAGTTACCTGACTCTAGTGTACACGTAAGATTACATTGTTTATATACCGTCCATATTACATAAGTGTACACGGCCCTCAGTGTACAGTGGGGCCCTATCATAACGATTATATTTGGTTAGGTTAGGTTTGGCCGGGACTGGGGGCTATTAGAACCGGGAGTTATTAGGACTTGGGGCTATTAGAACCGAGAGCTATTAGAACCGACGATATTGAGGCTGGGGGCTATTAGAACCGGGAGTTATTAGGACTTGGGGCTATTAGAACCGAGAGCTATTAGAACCGACGATATTGAGACTGGGGGCTATTAGAACCGGGAGTTATTAGGACTTGAGGCTATTAGAACCGAGATCTATTAGAACCGGCGCTATTGAGACTGGGGCTATTAGAACCGGGAGTTATTAGAACTTGGGGCTATTAGAACCGAGAGCTATTAGGATTGAGGGCTATTAGAACTTGGGTGTACGTAAACTGTTCGTGAGCACACACACACACACACACACACACACATATACTTGACCGTACATGGAGTATTCAGAAGCAGAAGGGAGAGAAAGGAAAAGAGGGAGAGAAGGAAATAGAGGGAGAGAAGGAAAGAGAGGGAGAGAAAGGAATAGAGGGAGAGAAGGAGGAAGGATGGATGAAAGATGAGAGTGGTGGAGTGAGAGAGCAGTGAAAAGTTAGGAAGTGAGAAATGGAGGAGTGAGGACAGGAAAGGGAGGAAGGCGGAAAGGAGAGCCGGAAGGAAGGAGGGAGGTGGAAGGGAGAGACGGAGGGAGGGAGGCTCAACACAGGCAGGTAGCCGTCTTGTTGACACTGAAAATACCGCCTCCACAACTCCCTCCCTCCCTCCCTTCCTCTACAGGGGGAAGGGAGGGAAGGGAGATGGAGGGAGTGTATGAGGGGTATCTGGAGGGTGGAGGGAGGGTATGAGGGGGGACCTGGAGGGTGGAGGGAGGGTATGAGGGGGACCTGGAGGGTAGGGGGAGGGTATGAGAGGGACCTGGAGGGTGGAGGGAGGGTATGAGGGGGACCTGGAGGGTGAGGGAGGGTATGAGGGGGACCTGGAGGGTGGAGGGAGGGTATGAGGGGGACCTGGAGGGTAGAGGGAGGGTATGAGAGGGACCTGGAGGGTGTGGAGAGGGTTTGGGCGGAGGAATAAGAAGGAATAAAAGGAGATGGGATAATTGACGTAGAGGAAAGAGAGAATAGATAGGGAAAAATGATATAGATGGTGAAAGGAAACACAAAACAATGACAGAGAGAATAATTTCCTAACCTAACCTAACCAAATGAACCCATCTACTTTTTGTTTTCAAGTCAAAAGTTCGACCCAGGTTCTGTATCTGAGTACGGGTATCAGTTCGGATCTAACTTGAACGACACATACGCCTCCCTGCCCTCCCCTCTCCCTTCTCCCTTCTCTCCCTTCTCTCCTCCCACTTCTTCCTCTCCTCTTTCCTCTTTCCCCCCTCCCATTTTCCCCTCCTCTCTCCCTTGTTCCTCCCTCCCCTCTCCCTTCTCTCCCTTCTCTCCCTCTCTCCCAGGTGTGGAAGGTAAGAGTATAAAGCCCAGAATGACGGTAATGTAACTCCCATTTCACCTCCTATTCAATACTCTTATTCCTTTTCCAGTTAGGAGTACTCTGGGTATGATTAGGTTAGGTTTTGTTTGGATTAGTTAGATTAGTTTAAGTTCGAGTTATAGGTAAGCTTTGATCTGGTTAGGTTGGGTTAGGTTAAGCTGAATAGATTTGGTTAGGTTAGGTTAAATATCGAAACGCCACTGAAACAGGAAAGCTTCTATCTATCGACTAGGATTTATTGCGACGTTTCCTGGAGGATCTGGAATTTATTGTAGTTTACCCTTCAACGTGAACCGTATAGAAAATGGGAACCATTTATCTGAAGACAAGAAATGCAGCGGCGATTTATTCATCTATTTTAGGGAGAGAGAGAGAGAGAGAGAGAGAGAGAGAGAGAGAGAGAGAGAGAGAGAGAGAGATTAATTTTTCTTTCTTATCGTATTTATACTTATCCTCCTCCTCCTCCTCCTCCTCCTCCTCATTTTTCTTATTCGTATTTTACCTTTCTTCTTTCGCTTGCATTCCCCTTTGCTGCGTTTCTTTCCTCTCCCCATCTCTTCCTTCCCCTCTTCCCCTCTCCCAGCTCTCCCCTCCAGTGTTGACAACCTCTCTTTCATATGTCCCTTTCCATTACCCTCCCCTCACTCTCCCTCGCTCCCCTCACTTTCCCTCTCCTCTCTCTCTCTCTCTCTCTCTCTCTCTCTCTCTCTCTCTCTCTCTCTCCTCCCACTCCCTCTCTTCCCTCTCTCTCCCTCTCCTCTCTCTCCCTCTCCTCCCACTCCCTCTCTCTCCCTCTCCTCCCACACCCTCTCCTTCCACTCCCTCTCTCTCCCTCTCCTTCCACTCCCTCTCTCTCCCTCTCCTCCCACACCCTCTCTCTCCCTCTCCTTCCACACCCTCTCTCCTCACACACCCTCTCTCTCCCTCTCCTCACACACCCTCTTTCTCCTTCTCCTCCCACTCCCTCTCTCACCCTCTCCTCACACACCCTCTCTCTCCCTCTCCTCCCACTCCCTCTCTCACCCCCTCCTCACACACCCTCTCTCTCCCTCTCCTCCCACTCCCTCCCTCTCCCTCTCCCTCTCCCTACATTAAATCGACTGTGTCAATGTAATAAAGACTAGTTATAACGATCGTCTGTTAGCGTCTGTCAGGTCTAATTGGGTGGTTAGTGCTCGTTATTGATCTGCGGGCTGTTTGAAGTACCTGATTGGTCGAGGACTAAGCTGTTAGTCTTTCCTCTCTGCTGATTGGATAATGACAGAGTTAGTTGATTGCTTGGCGCCTCTTATTAACTACCGTGGGAGATTGAATTGGGTAGTTACTGCTCGTTACCCAGTTGAGGTCTGTTTGAAGTACCTGATTGGTCGAGGTGTTAGTTCCTTCCTGTTCAGTGATTGGATAATGAGGGAGAGATAGATAGATGGAGTGATGTATTAAATAATGGATGAATTAGTGTGAGAAGGAGAGAGGGAGAGGAAGAAACAGAAAAGAGGAAAGAGAGAGAATGAAAAGTGAGACAACGAAATTAGAGAAACAGACAGAGAAAAAGTTTGGGAAAATAGAAAAAAATGAGAGCAAACAGAGAGAGAAAGAGAGAGAGAGAGAGAGAGAGAGAGAGAGAGAGAGACACACACACACACACACGTTTCAACCAAGCACCACATTAGGTAGTTAAGGTAAAGACACAATGCCCCCCCCCCCTCAAATTGGTACTATTGTTCTGTATGGTCGTTAGCTAATTGGCACCTCATTGGCTGCTTGGGTCGTTAAGGCTTTGTTGACAATTACCATACATGTTCTCTCTCTCTCTCTCTCTCTCTCTCTGGCTATCTTCCCCTCCCTCATTCCTCACTCTCCCCCACTCTCCCCACTCTCCCCACTCTCCCCCTCTCTCCCCACTCTCCCCACTCTCCCCTCTCTCCCCCCTCTCCCCTCTTCCCGAGTTATTGGCATCATCCGCCACTGAATCTGGCAAATTATGTATTGATTCCCCACTTAATATTTCTGAGTTAGTTATGTGGGTGAAGTTTGGGTGTCTCCCCTCCCCTCCCCTCCCCTCCCTCTTCTTCTCTCCCCTCTATTCCTCTCATCATTTTTCCTTTCTCTCCCTTCCCTTACCTTCCCCTATGCCTATTCTCTTCCGTTTCTCACCTGTTTCTCACTCTCATATATCTTCCCTTCTCATCTGTGTCTCTCACGCCTACCATCCTTGACCATTATTTGACCCTGGATGATGACAGCACACACAGGGTGCCACTATATAACGCGAGTCAGGGAGAGTGAGATCGAGGGAGAGATTAGGGAGCTTAGGGAAGGTAGGATTAATGGAGTAGGGTTAAGGAAGGAAGGATGGAGCTGTGAGAGGTTATTCTGGGTTGAGAAAAGGGAGAGGGGGAAGTAGGGAAGGAGTTATTAGAGAGGGATGAGAGGGTGAAGGATGGAGGAAGGGAGGAAGGGGGAGATTGATAGGGAGGGAGTAATTAGAGGGATTAGGAAGGAAGGAAGAAAGGAAGGAAGGAAGGAAGGAAGGAAGGTGAATGAGAAAAATGAAGGAATGTGTCAGGTTGGAGAAGAGAGAAGAATGGGTCTCTGAAATTATGTAAATTTGTAAGTTTTCTCGAAATTTGACACCAAAGCGTTTTTTTTAAGATGATTTTCAACTGAATTTGAATAGTTATATAAGAATCCCGGGATAATTTATTTATTTTCACGCGTTTTTTTTTGTTTTTTGTTTTATTTTAGTTTTGGCGCCAAATTTATGTTTTTTTCCCGCGAGAATATTCCGTTTTGGCGCCAACTTGATAAATTTCTCCGCCAAAATGTTAACTTTAAGCGTCAAACTTATCATTTTTTCGCGTCATTCTGTTTTGTAATTTTGACCGTCATTATATTATGCTGACACGCTAAACTGTTCCTTGTGTATTATTATTATTATTATTATTATTATTATTATTATTATTATTATTATTATTATTGTTGTTGTTGTTGTTGCCGCTAAGATGGTTAACCCTATATAATTATTTTCATTACTTAATTTATATATTTTTCTCTGTGTTTCTTTCATTATCCTAAGTCAATATTTATCCCTTCTTCTCTCATTATTCCTCCTCCGTCCCTAAGTAATATTCTCCTTAACGCATATTGTCCGTGTTTAGTGGATTTTCCCCACTTCTGTCTTTATCAGAGTTCTCTTCACTTCCTTTATTCTTGATTTTGTTTCACTTTCTTCCATTATTATCGATATCTTTTCTTCCTTATCTTTCCAATTCCTGTTTTCTATTCTTTTTTCTTCTCTTCCCACATTTAATCTAGACGTCATACTGTTCCTCTTATATTCTCTTGTTTCTTATTCTTCCTTCTTTACTCTCATTCCTTCTTCCTTCTCTTTTACCCTTATTTTTTTCCCTGTCCCCTTCTTTACTCTTGTCATATCAACCTCTTCATTTTCTTTCACTTTCTCCTATCTCCTCCTTTACCCTCCCCCTCTCCTATCTCCTCCTTTACTCTCGTCCTGCCCGGCTCCTCTGTCCTTATCGCCGGCACACACATCATTTCTCATAATAATCGATGGTTTCTTTTTTTACTCGCTCACCCATGCTGGCTTTAATTTCCTGCAGCCCCTTCACTCTCCCTTCCACCCACCCTCTCTCTCTCTCTCTCTCTCTCTCTCTCTCTCTCTCTCTCTCTCTCTCCCCACTCTCTAACTGAACCCCCCCTAATTCACTCTCTCCCTCCCTCAATCCCCCCTCCCTGCCTCCCTCTCTCTTTAACTCATTCTCTCCCTCTCTCACTCCTTACGTCACTCCCTCCTCCCCCACTCCATCCCTCTCTACTCTCTTTTTTAACGCCGCTGTCCCTTCGTCCTTCCTCCTCCCTCCCTCCCTTCCTTCCGTCACCCTCCCTCCATCCATTTTCTCTCTCTCTCTCTCTCTCTCTCTCTCTCTCTCTCTCTCTCTCTCTCTCACAGAAAATGGGGTTTAGGCATCAACTTTGTAATTACTTTTGTTCAGCTATGGTCATTTTCACTATATTTTATTATTATTGTTATTATTATTATTGATCGTTTAATATTAAGTTCTATCTTCCTTCCTTCCTTCCTTCCTTCCTTCGTATTTGTGTTTGTAATATCTTTCAGTTTGTTTCCCTATTTCATGTTATTGTTTTCTATATATTTTCCTCTTCTTATATATATTCTTCATCTTATCTTTCATCGTTTTCTTCTTCTCCCTTTCTTTCTTCTTTTGTTTCTTCTCATTGTTCTTGCTGTTATTCATAATCTTATTACTTTTATCCTTATTCTACCTTATCTTCCTCTTTTTATTATCAACAAGAAGTATGATTGCATTATTATCTACCTTTAAAGATAATATAACCAACAAATGACCCTTGACCTCTGACCTTTGGTAATTGGGCCATCAAAACATTACCTTGACTTTGGTATTAATATAATGAACATGCAAATGCAATCTGTTTGTTAATATCTTTTAGCGTTTTTGTGTTGTGATTGGTCAAAGGAATGAATAAAAAAAATCTCTCAGTTGGTATGTCAGTTAGTCTGTAAGGGAGAAATAGCGTTGTATAAATCTTCCTACTTTCCTCTCTCATTCCCTTTTCTCTCACTCCTTCCTCTCTCACTTCCTTCCTCTCTCACTCCATCCTCTCTCACTCCTTTCTCTCTCATTCCTTCCTCTCTCACTCCATCCTCTCTCACTCCCTTCCTCTCTCACTCCTTCCTCTCTCACTCCATCCTCTCTCACTCCTTTCTCTCTCACTCCCTTCCTCTCTCATTCCTTCCTCTCACTCCCTCCTCTCCCACTCCTTCCTCTCTCACTCCCTTCCTCTCTCATTCCTTCCTCTCTCACTCCATCCTCTCTCAATCCTTCCTCTCACTCCCTCCTCTCCCACTCCATCCTCTCTCACTCCCATCCTCTCTCACTCCATCCTCTCTCACTCCTTCCTCTCTCACTCCCTTCCTCTCTCACTCACTCATCCCATCCCTCCCTCACTCCCTCCATCATCCCTCCCTCTTTTACTCCCTCTTTAACTCACTTCCTTCCTCCCTCCTCACTAAACTTAGCTTTAACTAAGGTAAGCTATTCTACCCTAATCTAATCCAACCTAATACAAATCAACCCAAATATGTTTTATAGCCGTGTTGCTCAGCTATACCAAGACTTTCTTAGTTTCTGACTAATTGATTCAAACAGTGAGATAATTTTAATTTGTTCAAGTATTTCTGATTTAGGTTAGATTAGGTTTGGTTAGGTTAGGTTAGGTTAGGTTAGGTTTGGTTTGGTTAGGTTAGGTTAGGTTAGGTTAGGTTTGGTTAGGTTAGGTACGGATTTTTTTGTCGTATGAGTTGGCATTGCCTGCATATGTTCAACGTATGCTTAAATCAACGAATGTTTACGTTGACGGAACTTTACGTCGAGGGTTGCATGCGTCAGAAAGTATGAAGAAAGTACATAATTATGAGAACGTGTGTTAGTGACGACCTTCCCTGAAACTTTTCCCCTGAAACTTTGGAAAGTAAAAAAGGATGACTTTCTTAAGGAAAAGGACGAGTGATTGATGAATAGCGATGGTAACTGTTTTTGTATTATTTTTTTCCTTCGTGTTCTCTAGGGTGCTATCTTTCCTACTTATTTTCCTCCTCCTGCTACTACTACTACTGCTGCTGCTATTGATTTTCCTCCTCCTGCTACTACTACTGCTGCTGCTATTGATTTTCCTCCTCCTGCTACTACTACTACTGCTGCTGCTATTGATTTTCCTCCTCCTGCTACTACTACTACTGCTGCTGCTATTGATTTTCCTCCTCTTGTTGCTACTACTACTGCTGCTGCTATTGATTTTCTTCCTCCTGCTGCTACTACTACTGCTGCTGCTATTGATTTTCCTCCTCCTGCTACTACTGCTACTGCTGCTGCTATTGAATTTCCTCCTCCTGCTACTACTACTGCTACTGATACTGAGTGACCTCCTCCTGCTAGTTTCTGTGATGCTGTTTTAAGTCGTAGGCTGTCAGTGTGTATGTAAGTATGTCACTTTTTTTTGGTGTTGTCGATGTCTACAGTACACAGTCTTGTTGCTTTTACTGACAAAGTTTGCTGTGTTTACCAAGAGTTCATACTTGCTGTTGTTGATATGTAGAGTACAACCCATCTGCTGTTTTTAGTGAGTTTAGTTCTCATTGCTGTTTTATGAAGTGATATCGTCTCTTGCTGTTATTTAGGGTCCACTTCCTGCTGTTCTTAATGAGAGAGTTCGTTCCTTACTGCTGTTAAGGCTGTTATCTAGGCCACAACATCTGTTATAATACTGCTGCCACCTCAAGTCCATCTCCTATGCTGTTTCAACTGAGTTCGTTCCCTGCTGCTGTGGTGCTGTTGCCGCCGCTTATATCCTCTCTCCCGCCCACACCGCCCCCCGCCCCCCACCCGCCTCCCCCAGGTGGAGTACACAACTGGGAGGGGAACTAGGCCACAAGGTGGAGGTGAGGGGGCCGCTGTCTGCGCTCCGGGCTCACCACCCCCAACACAAAGACAAACTGAGGCTCATCCACTAGCAATTCGGATGCTTATGGGAGCTCTATTTAAGCTTACAAAGGTGATGATCCACAGAGACTCAATTAATGGCAATTAGGATTTTCATGGGTGCTCAATTTAAGATCACAAAGGCAAAGACTCACCGTGACTTAACCACCGGGTGCTCACAGGCGCTTTGTCTGAGCTCACACCAGGACCCCAAATATACTAAACCTCCACAAAGCAGATGATCAGAGGAGCTCAAATCTCCCTGGCTGTGTGAGACAAGAGAGCACACAGTCTTACTATAGTTCAGGCGCTCACACGGGCTTAGTTCACATTCCCCACAAGGTGAGATGAGTAAGAAGACTGAGCTTTCTTGAGATTACAGATGAGTTAAGATCATCTGAGCCAAGTTCATTGCCCAATATCATTATGAGATTAGTGAGATTAGGGTAAGGTCTTATAAGGGCATTTGAACTGTACTTATATGAGCCAATAGGAAAAAAAATATCACAGGAATATTGAGAGAGAGAGAGAGAGAGAGAGAGAGAAAGAGAGAGAGAGAGAGAGAGAGAGAGAAAGAGAGAGAGAGAGAGAGAGAGAGAAAGAGAGAGAGAGAGAGAGAGAGAGCACTATTATCTCTACCACCACTACTATCACCACCACTACCAACACCACCACTATCACTGCCACCACTACCAACACCACCACTATCACTGCCACCACTACCAACACCACCACTATCACTGCCACCACTACCACCACCACCACTATCACTGCCACCACTACCACCACCACCACTATCACTGCCACCACTACCACCACCATCACCACCACCACCACCACCACCAGATGACGTTAAAGCAGAGGCACTGAAGGACACTACCACCACCAACACCAGGTCGTGTAGCGTTTAGAATGAGAGGGAGAGAGAGGGAGAGGAAAAGAGGGAAAGAGAGAGGGAGTAAGAGAAAGAAAGTAAAAGAGAGAGAAAAGACACAGACAGAGAGTAAAAGAAAGGGAGATCGGGAAACAGAGATAAATTGTAAGATAATGTAAGAGAGAAATGGGAAAATGGGATATAGGAAGGAAATAGGAGAAAGCTACAGAGAGAGAGAGACAGAGAGAGAGAGAGAGAGAGAAACAGATAAGAGAGACCACAAGAAGAGATAAAAAAGCAGAAAGAGAAAGAAAGAATGGAAAAGGTTGAGAATAGTGCATAGAGAAACAGGGAGAGAAAGAGAAAGAGAGAACATGAGAAAGAGAGAGACACTAAGAAGGAGAGAGAGAGAGAGAGATTTATAGATCTCTCCTGTCTCTTTTCCCCTCTCCTCTCCTCTTCTTCCTCCCTCTCTTTTCTCTCTCTCTTCTTCCTTCTCCCTCTCTTGTCTCCCTCTCCGCTTCCCTCTTCCCACTCGACTCCCTCGTGGAGGTATCTGCCATAGGTTGATTGAGGGTGAAACAGTGAAGCATCAGAGAGGGCGAGGGTGTGTGTGTGCCTGAAGATACAGTCGCTATGGGTTCCTCGGCACAAATGGGTAACCGTGGGTGGAGGATGGGTGGAAGATGGTGAGAGGGAAGAGGTGGGTGGGTGGGTGGGAGGAGGAGGATGATGAGTAATGGTGTCAACCTCCTTGTATCTTCTTGCCCTCCCTCCCTCTCTCTCTCCCTCTTCTCCCCCTCCCTCCCTCCCTCCCTCCCTCCCTCCCTCCCTTCAACCACCTTCCCACGCCTCCCACACCACCCACACCGCCCACACTAGTTGGTAGGGAGGCAGGAGGAAGGAGAATAGCCTCCAGGGAGTCACAGTGAGGTGGAGAAGAGTGTTTCAGAGGCAGAAATTACATTAAGAGAAATTGTCCATTTATTTGTGTTGGCCCTATGAAGGTGTGGCGGTGTGGAGGGGGGGGGGGTTAGGTGGGGGGTAGGGATTGTGTGAGAGAGGGGGAGGGAGATGTGTGAGGGAAGGGGAGGGAGGAAAGAGTCGTCAGAAGAAGGGAGTGAGGGTCGACGGCAGGAGGGAGGGAGGGAGGGAGGGTCGTCGGAAGAGGGGGAGGGAGGGAGGGAGGGTCGTCGGAAGGGGGGGGGGAGGAGGGACGGAAAGATGAGGTCGTGTGTCTCCGAGAGGTCGTGAGGTTTAGAGGTTAATGAGGTAGCTGTTCAGGTCGTTAGATAAGTGTGTGTGTGTGTGTGTGTGTGTGTGTGTTCGCGCAAAAGTGGAGCAACTGAAGCAGAGGATAAACAAACGAATTTGGATTGAGTTTCTTTTCACACACACACACACACACACACACACACACACACACACACTGTTTATGTTTGTGTAAATATAACGTTAAATTAGACACCAGAGACGCATATAGTGGGCGGAACAAGAGGGTGGCAGGAGGTGTCGATGTTGGGCGGGTGGGTGTGCGGGCGAACGGGTGAACAGAAGCAAGTCAATGTGTAGAGCTTATGTTTATACAGTATAAGAAGTTATTATTGCCGCCCCTCCGCCCACACCGCCCATTCCTGCTGGTTTTTATATTGCTTGAAAACCCACGCCACCCACAATTTTGGCACCTATAGACTTCACGAATCCGGAATCTAGAAATCTGAGCCACACAGAACCCGGGCTATAGATATCTGAGCCACACAGAACCCAGAAAATAGATATATGAGCCCCACAGAACCTGGAGTTTGAGCCCGAGAAAGAATCAAGAATTGGAGGAAGGCATTTTTTGAGAACCTCGGAATTGTGAATTAAAGTGGCCTCTCTTGGGAGAGTGACGACACATAAGGGAAAATTTGAATTCAGTTTTGGGAATTGCAAGTTACACGGCAGAGAATTGCAAAGGTACACGGCAGAGAATTGCAAGGGTACACGGCAGAGAATTGCAAAGGTACACCGCAGAGAATTGCAAGGGTACACGGCAGAGAATTGCAAGGGTACACGGCAGAGAATTGCAAAGTACACCGCAGAGAATTCCAAGGGTACACCGCAGAGAATTGCAAGGGTACACGGCAGAGAATTGCCCAGGTACACCGCAGAGAATTCCAAAGGTACACCGCAGAGAATTCCAAGGGTACACGGCAGAGAATTGCAAGGTACACGACAGAGAATTGCAAAGTACACCGCAGAGAATTCCAAGGGTACACCGCAGAGAATTGCAAGGTACTCGACAGAGAATTGCAAAGTACACGACAGAGAATTGCAAGGGTACACCGCAGAGAATTGCAAGGGTACACCGCAGAGAATTGCAAAGGTACACGGCAGAGAATTGCAAGGGTACACCGCAGAGAATTCCAAGGCTACACCGCAGAGAATTGCAAAGGTATACGGCAGAGAATTGCAAAGGTACACGGCAGAGAATTGCAAGGGTACACGGCAGAGAATTGAGGTTAAGAAGAGAGATGTTGTTAAATGCGTTTTTTTTTTATAAATATATAGAAAGGTTTCAGAATGGGATGAAAAGAATCCAAATACATTATTGAAAGATACTCATAACACAGGAGGTAGTGTGTGGGTGTGTGGGAGAGTGTGTGGGTGTGTGGGAGAGTGTGTGGGTGTGTGGGAGAGTGTGTGGGTGTGTGGGAGAGTGTGTGGGTGTGTGGGAGAGTGTGTGGGTGTGTGGGAGAGTGTGAGTGAGTTAGGGAGAGTGTGTGGGTGTGTGGAAGAGTGTAAAGTAAGGTATGAGGGATGCAGTTGTTGGTGAGGGTGTGATGAAGGGCCCTTAACCGTACTACTTACCCCTAACCTAACCTAACCCTTAACCTAACCTTAACCTAACCTTAACCTAACCTAACCTAACCTAACCTTTGACAATTTTAAGTACTTGACTCTATGAAGTGATAAATATAGGAAACCGAAAATGAGGTTTCTTAGATTGTTTTCTTCCCTCGCTCACTCACCTCCCCTCACACCTCCCCTCACACCTCAACACCTCCCCTCACACCTCCCCTCACACCTCAACACCTCCTCTCACACCTCCCCCTCACACCTCCCCCTCACACCTCCCCCTCACACCTCCCCTCACACCTCCCCTCACACCTCCCCTCACACCTCACACCTCCCCTCACACCTCACACCTCCCTTCACACCTCACACCTCCCCTCACACCCCCTCACACCTCACACCTCCCCTCACACCTCCCCTCACACCTCACCCCTTACACCTCAACACCTCCCCTCACACCTCACACCTCCCCTCACCCCTCACACCTCACACCTCCCCTCACACCTCCCCTCACACCTCCCTCACACCTCCCTTCACACCTCACACCTCCCCTCACACCTCACACCTCACCTCACACCTCACACCTCCTCTCACACCTCCCTTCACACCTCACACCTCCCCTCACACCTCAAACCTCCCCTCACACCTCCCCTCACACCTCCCCTCACACCTCCCTTCACACCTCACACCTCCCCTCACACCTCACACCTCACCTCACCCCCACAAGTTAAAAGGTTGCCGGTACCTTCGCTCGCCAGCTTAAAGTGGAGAATCTAACAGAGAAGTGAGACAATTCTCTCTCTCTCTCTCTCTCTCTCTCTCTCTCTCTCTCTCTCTCTCTCTCGTCATCATCATCGCCATTGCCCCTTAATCACCCATTTATCCAATTATCTCCCATTATTATCCCTTATTGCCTCTTATGATCCCCCTTACCTCCCTTCATTACCTGTTATCACTCACCTTCTCTCCCTTTATCAATCCTTATCTTCCCTTATCACCCCTTATCACCCTTTACCACCCCCTTATCACCCTTTACCACCCCCTTATCACCCCTTACCATCTATTATCACTGAACCCATTATAAAATAAACTAACTACTGTCTCTATAAGTACCATTCTTACCACCACCACCACCACCACTACCACCGCTACTACCACCACCACCACCACTACCACTATCATCACTACCACTACTGCCACCATTACCACAACCACCACCATTACCACCACCACTACTAATACTAATACTTTTTTTTTTACTACTACTACTACTACTACTACTACTACTACTACTATCAGTACCACTGCTTCCACCATTACCACAACCACCACTACAACCCCTACCACCAGCACCACCTAAAAACATGAGGGTAAAGTGAAGGCAGAGTGAAGGTAGAGTGAGGGTAGAATGAGGGTAGAGTGAAGGCAGAGTGAAGGTAGAGTGAGGGTAGAGTGAGGGTAGAGTGAGGGTAGAATGAGGGTAGAGTGAGGGTAGAGTGAGGGCAGAGTGAGGGTAGAGTGAAGGTAGAGTGAGGGCAGAGTGAGGGTAGAGTGAGGGTAGAGTGAGGGCAGAGTGAGGGTAGAGTGAGGGTAGAGTGAGGGTAGAGTGAGGGCAGAGTGAGGGTAGAGTGAAGGTAGAGTGAGGGTAGAGTGAGGGTAGAGTGAGGGTAGAGTGAAGGTAGAGTGAGGGTAGAGTGAGGGTAGAGTGAGGGTAGAGTGAGGGTAGAGTGAGGGCAGAGTGAGGGTAGAGTGAAGGTAGAGTGAGGGTAGAATGAGGGTAGAGTGAGGGTAGAGTGAGGGTAGAGTGAAGGTAGAGTGAGGGTAGAGTGAGGGTAGAGTGAGGGCAGAGTGAAGGTAGAGTGAGGGCAGAATGAGGGTAGAGTGAGGGTAGAGTGAGGGTAGAGTGAGGGCAGAGTGAAGGTAGAGTGAGGGTAGAGTGAAGGCAGAGTGAAGGTAGAGTGAGGGTAGAGTGAGGGTAGAGTGAGGGTAGAGTGAGGGCAGAGTGAGGGTAGAGTGAGGGTAGAGTGAGGGCAGAGTGAAGGTAGAGTGAGGGTAGAGTGAGGGTAGAGTGAAGGCAGAGTGAAGGTAGAGTGAGGGTAGAGTGAGGGTAGAGTGAGGGTAGAGGGAGGGCAGAGTGAAGGTAGAGTGAGGGTAGAGTGAAGGCAGAGTGAAGGTAGAGTGAGGGTAGAGTGAGGGTAGAGTGAAGGCAGAGTGAGGGTAGAGTGAGGGTAGAGTGAGGGTAGAGTGAGGGCAGAGTGAAGGTAGAGTGAGGGCAGAATGAGGGTAGAGTGAGGGTAGAGTGAGGGTAGAGTGAGGGCAGAGTGAAGGTAGAGTGAGGGTAGAGTGAAGGCAGAGTGAAGGTAGAGTGAGGGTAGAGTGAGGGTAGAGTGAAGGCAGAGTGAAGGTAGAGTGAGGGTAGAGTGAGGGTAGAGTGAGGGTAGAGTGAAGGTAGAGTGAGGGTAGAGTGAGGGTAAAGTGAAGGCAGAGTGAAGGTAGAGTGAGGGTAGAATGAGGGTAGAGTGAGGGTAGAGTGAGGGTAGAGTGAGGGCAGAGTGAAGGTAGAGTGAGGGCAGAATGAGGGTAGAGTGAGGGTAGAGTGAGGGTAGAGTGAGGGCAGAGTGAAGGTAGAGTGAGGGTAGAGTGAAGGCAGAGTGAAGGTAGAGTGAGGGTAGAGTGAGGGTAGAGTGAAGGCAGAGTGAAGGTAGAGTGAGGGTAGAGTGAGGGTAGAGTGAAGGTAGAGTGAGGGTAGAGTGAGGGTAGAGTGAGGGTAGAGTGAGGGTAGAATGAGGGTAGAGTGAGGGTAGAGTGAGGGTAGAGTGAAGGTAGAGTGAGGGTAGAGTGAGGGTAGAGTGAGGGCAGAGTGAAGGTAGAGTGAGGGCAGAATGAGGGTAGAGTGAGGGTAGAGTGAGGGTAGAGTGAGGGCAGAGTGAAGGTAGAGTGAGGGTAGAGTGAAGGCAGAGTGAAGGTAGAGTGAGGGTAGAGTGAGGGTAGAGTGAAGGCAGAGTGAAGGTAGAGTGAGGGTAGAGTGAGGGTAGAGTGAGGGTAGAGTGAGGGTAAAGTGAAGGCAGAGTGAAGGTAGAGTGAGGGTAGAATGAGGGTAGAGTGAGGGTAGAGTGAGGGTAGAGTGAGGGCAGAGTGAAGGTAGAGTGAGGGTAGAGTGAGGGTAGAGTGAGGGCAGAGTGAAGGTAGAGTGAGGGTAGAGTGAGGGTAGAGTGAGGGTAGAGTGAGGGTAGAGTGAGGGCAGAGTGAAGGTAGAGTGAGGGCAGAATGAGGGTAGAGTGAGGGTAGAGTGAGGGTAGAGTGAGGGCAGAGTGAAGGTAGAGTGAGGGTAGAGTGAGGGTAGAGTGAAGGCAGAGTGAAGGTAGAGTGAGGGTAGAGTGAGGGTAGAGTGAAGGCAGAGTGAAGGTAGAGTGAGGGTAGAGTGAGGGTAGAGTGAGGGTAGAGTGAAGGTAGAGTGAGGGTAG
This sequence comes from Homarus gammarus, assembly GCA_958450375.1. NCBI lineage: Eukaryota > Metazoa > Arthropoda > Malacostraca > Decapoda > Nephropidae > Homarus > Homarus gammarus. Next base: position 1,565,152 of record CAUDMG010003694.1, on the reverse strand, counting down.
AGTGAGGGTAAGTGAAGGCAGAGTGAAGGTAGAGTGAGGGTAGAGTGAGGGTAGAGTGAGGGTAGAGTGAGGGTAGAGTGAGGGCAGAGTGAAGGTAGAGTGAGGGTAGAGTGAGGGTAGAGTGAGGGTAGAGTGAGGGTAGAGTGAAGGTAGAGTGAGGGTAGAGTGAGGGTAGAGTGAGGGTAGAGTGAGGGTAGAGTGAAGGTAGAGTGAGGGTAGAATGAGGGTAGAGTGAGGGTAGAGTGAGGGTAGAATGAGGGTAGAGTGAAGGTAGAGTGAGGGCAGAGTGAGGGTAGGGTGAGGGCAGAGTGAGGGTAGAGTGAAGGTAGAGTGAGGGCAGAGTGAGGGTAGAGTGAGGGTAGAGTGAAGGTAGAGTGAGGGCAAAGTGAAGGTAGAGTGAGGGTAGAGTGAGGGTAGAGTAAAGGTAGAGTGAGGGCAGAGTGAAGGTAGAGTGAGGGTAGAGTGAGGGTAGAGTGAGGGGAAATGCGATATATACATAGGACAGGAGGTGTAGCGACCAGGCAGCCAGTGTGAGTTCCCAGTATTGACCGCCAGCTCGACTCCCCCCTCCCCCCTCCCTCTCTCTCCTTCTCCCTCCCACTCTCTCTCCCTCTCCCTCCCACTCTCTCTACCTCTCTCCCACCCACCCAACCACCCACTAACCTCCCTTCCTCCTCATCCTCCTCTTCCTTCTCCTCTTTTCCTTCTCCTCCCACACACTCCCTCCCACACACTCCCTCCCACTCTCCCTCCCTCTCCCTCCCACTCTCTCTACCACTCTCCCTCCCACCCACCCACCTACTAACCTCCCTTCCTCCTCCTCTTCCTTTTCCTATTCTATCTCCTCCTCTTCGTCTTTCCTACGATCATCTTTATCCAGCTATCCTGTCCCTCATTCTCCCTCTTCCTTTTTTCCCTTCTGTTTACCCCCCTCTTCTCCTCCTCCTCCTCTCTTCCTCTTCCTTCTCCTTATCTTCCTCCTTTCCTCTCCGCCAATATATCCAATTCTCCCCTCCTCCAATTTCTCATTCTCTCCTTCTCTTTTATCATCGCTTATTTCCTCCCATATTCTCTCTCTCTCTCTCTCTCTCTCTCTCTCTCTCTCTCTCTCTCTCTCTCTCTCTCTCTCTCATCCATTTTTCCTCCTCCTTCTCATTTTCCTTCTTACTTATACTCTCCTTCATTCTTCCTTCTACTCTTTCTTCATCTCTCCCTTTTTATCCATTCCTCATTCTCTTCCTCTTCTTATTTCTCCTCTTCCTTCTACTTCTCTTCCTCCTCCTCCTCCCAGCCTCCCTCCCTCCTCCTCCTCCTCCTCCTCCTCCTCCTCCTACCACCGCAGGAGGTGAGACTTGTGGCCTACCTCCTACCTCCCTCCCTCACACTCCCTGACACTCCCTCACACTCCCTCACTCCCCCACACTCCCTCACACTCTCACACTCCCTGACACTCCCTCACACTCCCTCACTCCCTCACACAGAGAGGAGGAGGAGGAGTAGGAGAAGAAGAAGGAAGAAGAAACAGAGAGGCTAGGAGGAGGAGGACAAGGAAGGAAGAGTAAGAGGAACAGGAAGGAGGGAGAATAGGAGAGGAAGGAGGAGAAGGAGGAGGATGAGGAAGAGGAGAGGAAGAGGAGAGAGGAGGAGGAGGAGGAAGAGGAGAGAGGAGGAGGAGGAGAAGAGTGTATCTGGTCGCTTACATGTATTGGGTTTTGTTGATTCATGTATAATAAATTCTCTTTGTTTGCCTTGTTTGTTGGTTGTTTATATGTTCGTTTGTTTGTTTGCTATTAGGGATTAAGTGTAGTTGTTTGTTTGTTTGTTGTATTGAGACTTAGATTGTTTGTTTGTGTTTGTTGTCTTACATGTGATCGATTGTTTACCTGTTTTTGTTATTGACGTCTAGTTGATTGTTAATTGTTTGTGTTATTATCGTGTAGTTGTTTATTTGTTTATTTGTTTGTTTATGTGTGACTTATTATATTGACTAGTATTAAAACACTCATTAGGTTAGGTTCGGTTAGGTTAGGTTAGGTTAGGTCAGGTCAGGTTAGGTTAGGTTAGGTCAGGTTAGGTTAGGTCAGGTCAGGTCAGGTCAGGTTAGGTCAGGTCAGGTCAGGTCATCGTATTAAAGGAGTTAAATCATAATACTCATGGGTTAGAAAACTAGTGAAAAAGTGAACTATGTAATTGGCAATTCCAGGTGTGGATATGGGCTGTTGTAGAGAAGTGTGTGTGTGTGTGTGTGTTGTTGTGGAAACATGTCATTGACTATGCGTGTGTGCGCCCATGCGTGTGTGCGTATATGGGTGCGTGTGTGTGTGTGCGTGTTGCTATAACTACATGTGGCTGGTGACCATTTCTGTGTTATCGCAGCAGTTTATCATTTTCGGCTTAAATCGTCTTACCTATCTCTTACCTATGTCTCCTATCTCTTACCTATGTCTCCTATCTCTTACCTATGTCTCCTATCTCTTACCTATGTCCCCTATATCTTACCTATGTCTCCTATCTCTTACCTATGTCTCCTATCTCTTACCTATGTCCCCTATCTCTTACCTATGTCTCCTATCTCTTACCTATGTCTCCTATCTCTTACCTATGTCTCCTATCTCTTACCTATGTCTCCTATCTCTTACCTATGTCCCCTATCTCTTACCTATGTCCCCTATCTCTTACCTATGTCTCCTATCTCTTACCTATGTCTCCTATCTCTTACCTATGTCCCCTATATCTTACCTATGTCTCCTATCTCTTACCTATGTCTCCTATCTCTTACCTATGTCTCCTATCTCTTACCTATGTCCCCTATATCTTACCTATGTCTCCTATATCTTACCTATGTCCCTGCCTTAAAATCTTTCTTCTATTCCTCTCTTTCCAATTTTTACCTTCACCAAGCGTTCACCATTTTACCTCTCTCTCTCTCTCTCTCTCTCTCTCTCTCTCTCTCTCTCTCTCTCTCTCTCTCTCTCTCCCTCCCTTCCCTCCTTTCCCATCCGACAGTAATCTTATAATTACATTAAAACTCTTTGATCATTCAGGCTCTCTACTACATCTTCTTTTTCTCTCCATCCACCTGCTTTATTGACATTTTCCTCCTCCCTTTTCTCTCACTCAACCTTCACTTTTCATCTTCCTGTCACTTTCCTTCTACCTGTTATTTTCCATCTTCCTGTCACTTTCATTCACCTGTCACTTTCCCACTATCTTTCACCTTTCCCCTCAACCTGTCCCTTTCTCTCTAACCGTCACTTTCCATCTACCTGTCTCTTTCACTCACCTGTCCCTTTCCCTCTACCCGTCACTTTCCCTCTACCTTCCCTTCATCAGTTACTGTCACTGTTGCTACTGTTTCTTTCTCTGTCTTGTTGGTAATGTCTAGGGGAGTTCTGTCTGTCTGTCTGTCTGTCTTTGTCTCTCTCTGTCTCTATGTTGATTGACAGAAAGATAACATGAGTGAGGGAAACATAATTTGAGTGACGGAAAAATAACTTGAGTGACGGAAAAATAATTTGAGTGACGGAAAAATAACTTGAGTGACGGAAAAATAATTTGAGTGACGGAAATATAACTTGAGTGACGGAAAAATAACTTGAGTGACGTAAAAATAACTTGAGTGACGGAAAGATAGGTTGAGTGACGAGCAGGAGGGGGGGGGGGGAGGTGAGGGCCGGCCACTGTGAGGTAATTGGTGGATGGACGAGAGTCTTAAGAGGTGTGACACTTGGATGAGACTCAATAGGCCAGACGCTATCAATTATCAAGTGCTCTTACACCCAGCTGAAGAGTTCTACCTTCTCTTTCACCTCCTCTTCCTCTTATTCCTCCTCTTCTCCTTCCACCTCCTCCTCTTACCGCCTTCTACCGCCTCATCTTCCTCCTTCTTCCTCCTCCTTCTCCTCCTCCTCCACCTCCTCTTCTTCTTCCACCTCCTCCTCCTCCTCCTCCCTCCTTCTCCGCCAACTTTTGACTTCTCTTCCTCCTCCTTTTCTTTCAGATCGTCCACCTCTTCCTTCCACACTCCTCTCTCCTTCTCTCTTCCTTCTCATTTTCTCAGTGCTGTTGATTTAATTATCAGTATTGTTGTTGTTATAGCTTTTCTTATTATTATTGTTACGGTTATTATTATTGAAAGTGGTTCCCATAGACATGACACTGACAGTTAGAGGCAATGTGGATACAGCATACTGCATATTAATCCATTGGTTCCTTATATTATAAAGTTAAATTAGGTTAGGTACCTCTCTACAGCTAGGTTGACTGGGAGTGCTCTGGGATCGACCTAGTCACCCTTAATACAGTTTATTGGGCTACTGGACACTTTTTTTTATCATTATTTATCATTATTATAACTATCATCATTTTCCTACCACTAACATCATTATCATAACTACTCACCTAAATTATCAGTAAGATATAGTACATTATTATCACTGAGTTACCCGACCTCCCACTACTTCTTGAGTCATCCCTTATTAAATGAAGAAAGAAAACCCGTGTTTATTCCTCCTTCTGGTAGCGGCTGTTGAACGCTCCTCAAGTGGAATATATCCCCCGGCTGTCTCCACTCAGCCCTGCTATTTTAATGACCCTGTAATGTTGTTCCTTACCCATTTTCTTCCGATTATATATTATTTTTTTTTGTAAGAGAGAGAGAGAGAGAGAGAGAGAGAGAGAGAGAGAGAGAGAGTGTGTGTGTGTGTGTATGTATGTGTGTGTGTGTGTACGTCCTAGAGGATAAAGGATAAGAGAAGCCCCCTAGTGATCAATACACCAACAGAACATCAAAACATCCACGTTATGAATGGCTGCCCGGTAATGATTGTACGAACATCCTGGGGGGGAAAAATATATATATAACCCCCCCCCCCCCCCAAAAAAAAAACACAGGAGATATAATTTCCCCTTTTCGATATGAGTCCATCCGCGGTAATGACGGCTGCTGTGAGGGGGAACGAGAGGGAAGGGGGGATGAGAGGGGAGGGAGGGCAGGAGGGGGGGGGGGGGGATGGAGGAAGTGAAAGAGTAGAAGGGTAGAGGGATGGATTAAAGATGCTCAAAAGGGGGACCGGTAGAAGGACGTGGAGGAGGAAGCGAGAAATGGGAAGGATGTTGGTGGAGAGGATGGAGGAGGAGGGAGGGAAGGAGGGAAAAATGACAGAGGGTTATCGATGAGGGTGGGGAAGGTGTTAGGGGTGGGTGGTGGGTAGAGGTGGGCGGAGGTGGGCGACAATGTTGTATTAATTTAATTAGACAGCTGCTGTGACCTCCACCCGGGGGGCAGGGGGGAGGAGGCGAGAAGAAATAAGGATTGAGAGGAGAAGAAGAAGTGGGTTAACGAGAGGCTAATGGAAGAGGTGATGGGACAGAGGTGAATGGGAAGGAGAAACAGAGGAAGAGACAGAAGCGCTTGTGTGAAATTATATTATTATTTTTTCTTTATTTTATTACATTTTGGTCTTTATTATTATTATCATTATTATTATTATTATTATTATTATTATTATTATTATTATTATTATTATTATCTTGAAACACCCAACTGTTATTTTACTCTCTCTCTCTCTCTCTCTCTCTCTCTCTCTCTCTCTCTCTCTCTCTCTCTCTCTCTCTCTCTCTGTCTATTTCAATGTAAATCAAATACTTCAATAAAATTTATAAGAAACATTCATCAAGATTCTACAGTGTTTGGATGACCATTCATAGACAACATCATTATTGTCCAGCGCGTGTACACTGTTATACTCTATGGGGGGGGGGGTAGGCCTGGGATGTGGGGGGGGTAGGCCTGGGAGGTGGGGGGGGGGGGTGGAGAGCCTCGAGAAACTGACCAATCAAAGACTCCTGAGCGAAAACATTCGGTCTCCATGACAGAATCATAGGATGCGATTGGTCAGTGGGATTTCGACAGGAATCTGTGGAATTTTATTGGCTTGTGGATTGTCGATGAGAAAGGCGTACCATGTAATTGGTTCGTGAGTTTCTGCTCGAAAGTCCTGGATTTTGATTGACTCGTGGAACTTTCTCAGGAAAGCTGTGAATTCTAATTGGCTCTTGGAATTTACTCTTGAAAATCCTTGTATTCTTATTGGTTCTTTGGGATTTTCAAGAAATTGCTGCAGATTGGATAGATCCTTGAATCCGGATAAGTGAACTAATTATGAGGTCGGGGGAGAGGGGCGGAGATCTTGTTGTATAAACGACTCAGGAGAAAAAGACGAAACATTTTGTGGTCGCTAAAAATCCCACAAAAGTCTCGCGGACTTAAATTGTCCCGAAGGATTTATCCGGAACGGTTTCAGACTTAAATTGGTGACCGTCCCTCATTGGTCATTGAGTTTTGGCAAGAATCAAATTATAGGACAAAAGAGACACCGGGATGAAACTGGGCAGATCAAGAAGGAGAATTGAAAGAAAATGGATAGAAGAAGAAAATATTAAAAAAAAAAAATGGGAGACAAGATAAAAGACGTAATTGAAAAAGGTAAATAAGGAGACAGAAGAAAGTAATAGGAAACAAGGGATAAAGAAACCAAAACAGAACACGTAAATAGGGTGAATCTCTTAAAAGATCCCAAGATTTATTTTTGGAAACAGATGACGTAGAGGAAGGGACTCAAATAACCTGAGTCAACTATAGAAAAGAAAATTTAATTATAAGTTTGAGAAAAGTTTGGCTTACATACTACATAATTATGGCTAGTAGTGTGGTGGTGATGATGGTGGTAGTGGTGGTGGTGATGGTAGTGGTGGTGGTGGTGGTGGTGGTGGTGGTGGTAGTGGTGATGGTGGTGGTGGTGGTGGTGGTGGTGGTGATGGTGACGGTGGTGATGGTGGTGATGGTGGTGATGATGGTGGTAGTGGTGATGGTGATGGTGGTGGTGATGGTGGTGACGTTAACGGTGGTGATGGTGGTGGTGACGGTGGTGATGGTGGTGGTGATGGTGGTGGTGGTGATGACGGTGGTGGTGGTGGTGGTGGTGGTGATGGTGGTGGTGGTAGTGGTGATGGTGGTAGTGGTGATGGTAGTAGTGGTGATGGTGGTAGTGGTGGTGGTGATGGTGGTGGTGACGGTGGTGGTGATGGTGGTGATGGCGGTGGTGGTGATGACGGTGGCGGTGAAAGACACTGGAATGGATGAATGGAATTAAAAGATGTACTTCCCCAGAAAGACAGAGAAGAAACTTTTGGTAAGTGGTGGGCCATGGTCGCCAACCCTCAGATTATTTCTACGTTCTCCTATTGGTTGAGGGATTTGGACGCTATTCAGGTGTTTCTTCCTTGATCAAAAGATTACTGTAAATGACGCATTCTTTCATTGATGGTCGAGTTTAGGGAGAAATATTGTTTTATCATTGATCGTTGATTTTGGGCAGGGAACTGGGGACTCGTTCATTGGTCAAGGAATTGTTGTGGGGAATAAAGCGTTTTATAATTGGTCCGGAGATTTGAGAGGAAATAAAGAAGTATATTCATTGGTCAACTAAATATTTTAACGAGAATCAAGTATTTAGAATATCAACTGTCAGAGATGTTCACACACTCTCTCTCTCTCTCTCTCTCTCTCTCTCTCTCTCTCTCTCTCTCTAAGACAATTGGGATTTGAGATAAAAAAACAACAAATGGTTTAACGACACAAATACAACAATCCACCCACTACTCTCATATGGGTACAGTCTGGTCACTCCAAAATACCGTCTCTTTAACCCTGTTCATTCAGTAGTTGTGATTGGTCGATGTGATGACTCTCTGCGTTTTGATTGGGTAGTAGTGTATTAAACTTTTTGGTGGACGGATGAGTTCTATATCAGTTTTGATTGGCCATGGCGAATGTTACACAATCAAGCTGCGGTTTGACATTTAGAGAGAGAGAGAGAGAGAGAGAGAGAGAGAGACTATTTCCTAATGAATTTCTGGTGACAAATTATGTTGGTTATTCGAATCACCCGATGATTAGGCACCCCGGCTGGAGAGGGTTAGATTAGGTTAAATTAGGTTAGGTTTGCTTAGATAAGGTGAGGATGAGTTAGATTAGATAACGTTAGGTTAGGTTAGGTCAGGTCAGGTCAGGTTAGAATAGGTTGGGTTAGGTTAGGTTAGGTCAGATCAGGTCAGGTTAGAATAGGTTGGGTTAGGTTAGGTTAGGTCAGGTCAGGTTAGAATAGGTTGGGTTAGGTTTGGTTAGGTTAGGTTAGGTTAACAACAGAATAATCATCACGTGAAATAAACTGGGAGGCCTTATATACAAGTGATCCTAATTAACCATGTACAGTCACTACAAAAAAAAAAAAAAATTCTTATACAAAATTGAGTTGAGACAATTTGACACAAGGGACAAAAGATTTTGATAACCCTACCGGGACAAACAGGAGTCACAGTATTCATTCTGTTATTCATCGCTCACCCCAAGAATAGATAATTTTTCGAGATTCAGTAATAAACATGTGCTTGAGAATTCCACTGTGTCTAAATTTCCAGTCATGATCAGTGAATATCATTTGTTCACTAGTATACAGTTATCCCACTACGGCCAAGGGTACAATCCCACTACGACCAGGAAAACAATCCCACTACGACTAAGAAAACAGTCCCACTACGACCAAGGAAACAATCCCACTACGACCAGGAAAACAGTCCCACTACGACTAAGAAAACAGTCCCACTACGACTAAGAGAACAATCCCACTACGACCAAGAGAACAATCCCACTACGACCAAGAAAACAGTCCCACTACGACCAAGAAAACAGTCCCACTACGACCAGGAAAACAGTCCCACTACGACCAGGAAAACAATCCCACTACGACCAAGGAAACAGTCCCACTACGACCACGAAAACGCGTAAAAACTTGACTCGTAATTGGCCGATCAAATACAATCTGTTAGCTTACGAGATTGTGTTGACTTAGTGATTGGTGTATGGGTTTGAGATATCCCTAGAGATTGGTGGGTATATATGGGGTCTCTCTGCTGATTGGTGGGAATGTGTAGGGTCTTTACTGTGATTGGTGGGAATTTTATGGGGTCTTTCTTGTGATTGGTGGGTATATATGAGGTCTTTATTGTGATTGGTGGGTTTATATGAGGTCTTTCTTGTGATTGGTGGTTTTATGTGAGGTCTTTATTGTGATTGGTGGTTTTATGTGAGGTCTTTCTTGTGATTGGTGGTTTTATGTGAGGTCTTTCTTGTGATTGGTGGTTTTATGTGAGGTCTTTATTGTGATTGGTGGGTTTATATGAGGTATTTCTTGTGATTGGTGGGTTTATATGAGGTATTTCTTGTGATTGGTGGTTTTATGTGAGGTCTTTATTGTGATTGGTGGGTTTATATGAGGTATTTCTTGTGATTGGTGGTTTTATGTGAGGTCTTTATTGTGATTGGTAGTTTTATATGAGGTCTTCCTTGTGATTGGTGGTAAAAAATGTGTTATCTCTCTTCTGATTGGTGGATAAAATTGTGATAATTCTTGTGACTGGTGGATTAAAGTGCATTATTTTGGTGATTAGTGGGTAATCATCTAATCTCTAGTATGTTATTCATCCTTGGTGTCTGAGGATTGGAGCCTAGGTGAAGATTCGGGCTGAGGAGTGACAAGTGATTTTGCGATTTGCCAGTCACAAAATGCGTAAAATCTCTCTTTCTCTCTTGTGTAGTTTCAGAATTTCCCGAATGATTAGCGAGTCATAAAATAATCCAAATCTTTCCTTTCTGACGCAATCTGACAATCTCTTTCAGTATAAAGAAATCTATTTCAAGATTAGCCAGTCATGAAAAAATCTTCCTCAGTCCTCTTCCATATCTGAAATACTCTTATACAAACACACAAAATATTCCTCATTTTTTTCCACTCGGATAAAAAAAAAAATATCCTGAAAATTTAAGGAAAAAAGTTTCACCGGGCGGAAGATTGGGAGTCCTCGATATGTGACAATCCAATCGTTGAATCTGATTGGGTGTAGGGCGGGCCAAGTCCTCCTGGTGATTGGACGTAGGGTAAGAAATATTGCTTCGTGTGATTTGGAACCCATTGGCAGTGTCGACCTTTCATACGACTGAATATTGGTCTGGCGTTCTCAACCCTGTGTGTGTGTGTGTGTGTCCTCTCTCTCTCTCTCTCTCTCTCTCTCTCTCTCTCTCTCTCTCTCTCTCTCTCTCTCTCTCTCTCTCAGACACCCACCGACCTGCATCTCATCTACTAGTGATCGTACCGTCGTAACCCAATAGTCCTCTCGTTTCTTACCGGCGATAATTGCCAAAGAGATATTATTGAAGTCCTCATGAACCACTCAGCCTTCAAGGTCCAGATCCTCTTGTCATAGAAAACGTTGAATGACGATGAAGGAGGAAGGAGGATGGAGGGGTTAACTGCTGCAGAAGGCCCTGACGTGATGACAAGTGCTAGGTCCCTGTGGTGTTTGTTTTTGCTGAAGATGCTGTTACTACTACTGCGACTACTTCATGGTCCTCTTTCCTTCATTTAATCTTCTCATTTTCTTCCTCCTTTAACTATTTATTCCTTCTTCTTCACCTCTTCCTTTCCTCCTCCTCCTCCTCCTCTTCTTCCTCCTCCAGTTCAACTTCTGTCTTATATTCCTCCTCTTTCGCCTCCTCTTCTTTTTCCTTCATCTTCCTCTAGAAAAAATCTTTACTTTTCGTGAATGGTGTAAAGATAATTACCTTAATGAGAGTAGACAGAGGCACTTAACACCTGAAGTCCCTCAAGATTAAAAGTTAATTCTCTATATTATTTCCTCTCATTTCTTAAACTTTTCCCAACTCTTCTTCTCCTCCTGTGTTCTTCCTTCGCTTCAACTTGACCGCCTCTGAATACTTGATCTTCACTCACTGAATATAATGTATTCTCACCCTCTTCCTCTCTTCTCCTCCTCTTCCCTTCTTCCCTTATTCTCCGTTCTCCTCTTGACCCTCCCTTCCTTCATCACCCCTTCACCCTATCCTCTCCTCCCCTCTCTATCCCTCCACCCTATCCTCCCCTCTTTCTCTAACCCTCCTTCTCCTCACCTCCCTCTTCACCTCTCCTCCTCACCTCCCTCTTAACCTCTCCTCCTCACCTCCCTCTTAACCTCTCCTCTTCACCTCTCCTCCTCACCTCCCTCTTAAGCTCTCCTCCTCACCTCCCTCTTCACCTCTCCTCCTCACCTCCCTCTTAACCTCTCCTCCTCCTCCTCCTAAACCTGAAATAAAAATAGCGCTCCCCAAAACAGGTAACAGTGGGCCCGTTCAAACACAAAGAGCATAAATAAACAGAAAATGAGAGTCGTTTTCTCTAGCGACAACACAAAAGGGGACGACCTCTCTCTCTCTCTCTCTCTCTCTCTCTCTCTCTCTCTCTCTCTCTCTCTCTCTCTCTACTGGAATTGAAGGTTGACAGTAAGAAAGTATCCTCCTAGGGTGTCCTAAAGTGTCTTTTTTTCTCAAGTCTCCCTCTACCTCTCACTCTACCTGACTCTCACTCTCTCTCTCTCTCACCCTTTTCTCTCCAAGTCTCTTTCTCTCACATCACCCGTCCCTCCTCCTCACCCTACCTAAACCCTCCCTCTCACCCTATCGTGCGCTCCTCTCTCTCTCTCTCTCACCCCCATCCGCCCACCCACCACCAACAGTACTGCGGCAGTAGGCTCATCCCCCCCCCTACACCCCGTCCCTGTGCAGTGGTCCGCCCGTGTATTAAAAGAGCCTCCGTCAGCAGTGATATAAAACTAATACAACTCACTCTGATGCCATGGTTGTCGTTATTACTTATACTACAACCTGTCCTTACTGAGATACTTATAACAACAGTTGTTTTTTGACGTTAGTGGAGAGATTTGTTTTAAAGATGACTTAGAGAAATATAAATGGGAAATAAAGTTAATTATTGTTTATTTATCTGTATAAAGTTATATTATTTAAGGGAGTTTGATAATGTGTGTGTGTGTGTGTGTGTTAACGATCATTCTTCTACCTGTCCACACTGTATAATATTGTAGTGAACTATGATATGTATATAATAATGTTAATACAGTCTTCCTATAACTGTGGTATGCATAATGTTATACTGTGATAGATGTACATGTATATCTCCCTGTGATATACTGCTCATAATATAGTTATACTGATATATGACAAAGTGGATATGATTATGGTATTTATATATGGCAAAATTGTTGAGGTGAGGTGAGGTGAGGTGAAGTGATGGAGAGGTGAGGTTAACTTGGATAGAAATGACTCGCCTTTGCAAGTTCAACGGTAAAAATTTGTACTTAATTTGCTGTGGTGTACGTGTTGTACTTATTACAGTATTTGTGTACACCGATCCTCTCCTAAGTACAGTACTTACTAACGGGTCTTTGTAGTACTTGTTCAGCGTGAGGGTGGGCGGCACTGTAATGGTCTCCTCCCTCCCACACCATCCACTCTCCCACCCACACCACCCACTCTCCCGCCCACACCACCCACTCTCCCACCCATACCACCCACTCTCCCATCACACCATCCACTCTCCCACCCACGCCAACCACCCTTCCACCCACTACCTACAGTACATCATCCACTACCTACACAACCCACTTTCCCACCCACTACCTATACCACCCACTACCTATACCACCCACTACATACCTCTCCCATTCTTCCACCCATAACCTGCATTAGCCACTCGCTCACCCAACCCACACCACCCACTACAAAAACCACCCACTCACACCACCCACTCTCCCTCCAACCCACATCACCCACTCTCCCTCCCACCCACATCACCCACTCTCCCACCCACACCACTCACTCTCCCACCCACTCTCCTACCCACCCACACCACCCACTCTCCCACCCACACCACTCACTCTCCCACCCACACCACCCACTCTCCCACCCACACCACCCACTCTCCCTCCCACCCACATCACCCACTCTCCCACCCACACCACTCACTCTCCCACCCACTCTCCTACCCACCCACACCACCCACTCTCCCACCCACACCACCCACTCACCCACCCACACCACCCACTCTCTCACCCACACCACCCACTCTCTCACCCACACCACCCACTCTCCCACCCACACCACCCACTCACCCACCCACACCACCCACTCTCCCACCCATACCACTCACTCTCCCACCCACACCACCCACTCTCCCACCCACACCACTCACTCTCCCACCCACACCACCCACTCTCCCACCCCTCTCGTCCGTCCAAGAGTTTTAATTACATTTTGCTTTAATGAATTACTGACTGATTGAGTTTAAAGAAAATTAATTTGATCAATAAAAATAATAATTACATCGGACGGTTGAAATATCTTAAAGAGAGAGAGAGAGAGAGAGAGAGAGAGAGAGAGAGAGAGAGAGAGAGTATTACATTCAAGCTCTCTCTCTCTCTCTCTCTCTCTCTCTCTCTCTCGGCTCAGAAGGCTTGCATCAACACCTCCCCGGTCCAGTGTTCCAGTCCAACAGACATTAAGCACTGCACACCGCCTCACACCCCTCCCTCCCTCCCTCCCTCCCTCTTTCCCTCCCTCCCTCCCTCCCTCTCTCTTTCTTTCTCCGTGCCAATAAGACTGATATCAAAAACCTCATCGGGTCCATTATCCCCGGTATCAGGAGTGGCTGGCCCGGTCCCTAAGTCTCGCCTCATGCCCAGTTTGATCCAGTAGGCCAGCGTAAAACCCTTGGGAACCCCACACACGACGCATGGTGTGTCTCGAAGTCGTCTGTGATTTCCAGGAGAGATTTATCTACGCTTGGCCTAGCAGCATTTGGGAGTATAAAGCGTACGTGAGTCAAGTAACTGTACCTCCCTTCTCTCCCTTTTCCCTCCCTCTCTCCCTATCTTTCTTCACCCTCTTTGCTCCCTCTATCTCTTTCTCCGCCTCTTCCTGTCTCCCTTTCTTCCTCCTCTCTTCCTCCCTTCATTATTATCTAACAAATCTCTACTACTTTTAGAGATATTTTTACAATGTTTTAAAAAATTACCAAAGCGTACTTTTTTTTTTATAGATATGATCGTATATTTCCGCCAAGTGTTTTGCTTTGTGTACAGACAGACAGACAGACAGACAGACAGAAAATTAGGAAACAGACGAAAAAAATATATATGAGACCTTATAAGAAAAAATTAACAGTTGCCCCAAAAAAGACCAAAATTACTCACTTGAAAAAAATAAAACACACAACAACAGGTGTTTCCTTGAAGAGTCTTGATCAACATACAACTGAGGGGATGAGGAGAAGAGGAGGGGAAGCTAGGGGAAAGGGGGGTGGGGTAAGGGAAGATGAGGAGGAGGGTGAGAACTCATAAACAATTAATCCAGGTGGTTGGTAAGTAGATGGGTGGGTTGGTAAGTAGATGGGTGGGTTGGTAAGTAGATGGGTGGGTTGGTAGGTGGTTGGTAAGTAGATGGGTGGGTTGGTAGGTGGGTTGGTAAGTAGATGGGTGGGTTGGTAGGTGGGTTGGTAAGTAGATGGGTGGGTTGAGAGATATATGGGTGAAAAAAAAAACAAATAAAAACATGAAAAAACAACAAAACTAAACAACTAAAGGTATATATATATATTTATTTACCTTCATTTACTTATATCTTCAATTTATTTACCAATTTATGCAAAACCAATACACTATTTCTCTCACTACTCAACAATACGTCATCTGCTCTTGACGGAAAGCCAACCAAATTCGATCGTGTCCATCTCAGTTGGTATAAAGATCAAAAGTTCTAGTGATTGTTTCTTTAGGTCGAGGTTATCTTGTTAATGTTATTTGTGTTTTTGTTATCTATTTAAGTCGATATTTTATGAGTTATCTTATGTTAAATTTCGTCTTTGTTTTTCTTGTTATTTTGTATATGATATCTTTTTAAGGTTACCAGTTTGTGTTATTATAATATTTGTTATATATTTCGATGTTATGTTTTGTTACATTACGTTGAGAGATAGAGAGAGAGAGATAGATAGAGAGAGAGATAGAGAGAAAGAGAGATAGAGAGAGAGAGAGAGAGAGAGAGAGAGAGATAGAGAGAGACACAATAAGGACCTTTGGAACATATTGAAATACCGAGGCCACAATCCTTGCTGCGTCTTACAGTTATGAGATCTGCAATTATTCTGATGCTGTTACTGTTGCTGTTACTGTTGCTGTTGCTGGTGTTTCTGTTGCTGTTACTGTTAGTGTTACTGTTGGTATTGCTGTTTTTGTTGCTAATACTGTTGGTGTTTTTGCTGTTGTTTCTTCTTGTTTTTATCATCTCTCTCTCTCTCTCTCTCTCTCTCTCTCTCTCTCTCTCTCTCTCTCTCTCTCTCTCACCCAACGTCATAGTAAGGAGAGAGGTGACGGTAGTTCTGGGTGGCTTGGTTGGATAGTTTCTTTAAGACGGTAGTCAAGGGAATGCGCCACCCACCGCTTGCCGCCCACCGCTTGCCGCCCACCGCTTGCCACCTGCCGCCCATCAACCACTCAACCCACCACCCGCCGCCACTGCCCGTCACCCACCTCCTTCCACCCATTGTCTGCCACCCGCCGTTTATCAACCTTCCGCCTATCACCCACCTCCCGACGCCCGTCACCCACTTTCCGCCGCCCATTGCTCGCCACCCACCCGCCACCCTTATAGAACATCGAGACCTTTTTCTTTTCTGTTTTTTCCTCTCTCTCAAGTTTTCTTCCTCGAGAGAATTGAACTTTATCTTGCGAGTTTTCTCTCCTCGGGATTATTACCTGCCATAGCTGAACGCCAACTTCGATACCTGTGAACGCTTGAATACTCTCTCTCTCTCTCTCTCTCTCTCTCTCTCTCTCTCTCTCTCTCTCTCTCTCTCTCTCTCTCTCTCTCTCTCTTTGGGGAGGAAGAAGTATAAATATATATTTTCTTCTTTTTTTTTCATTTATCTTTCTTTTTTTGTCATTCTTGTTTTAAATATTCAGTCCGTGTCCTCAAGGGGCGTTCATACTCGAATGCTTTCTCCTCCTGGGTGGTTAAAGGTGGCTTCTGCGTTTTGTCATTATTATTATTATTATTGTTATTATTATTATTATTAGTAGTAGTAGTAGTAGTAGTATTAGTATTATTTGCTTTTCTTGAATCGAATTTTCCCCGCTTATGACTCCTCTTCATTTACTTTATTGTCGGTTTTGAATGAAATTGATTTATATATTTTTTTCGTTCTTAATAAATCTTGAACGCATTTATTGTTTTCGTCTGTTGTAGTGTTTATAATTTATAGAACATACGCAAATGTCGTTGGTTCTGTTATTAAAGAAATATTTTTAAATACTTGAACACGAATAACGGGACTGATATAACGCGTGTGTGTGTGTGTGTGTGTGTGTGTTAATACTCGAATGCTCCCGGACACATAAAGGCGAATGTTATGCATGTTTATTTCTGTCGTTTTCGAATGCCCTTGTTGCTTGAATGTGAATATTTCTTTTTTTTTTGGTGTGTGTGTGTGTGTGTGTGTGTGTGTGTGTGTGTCTTGTAATGGGAGTGTTGTAGTGCTGTACAGGGAGTGTTGTAATGGATTGTTGTAATAGTAGTGTTGTAATGGCAGTGTTGTAATGGGAGTGTTGTAATGGAGTGTTGTAATGGGAGTGTTGTAATGGCAGTTTTGTAATTGGAGTGTTGTAATGGGAGTGTTGTGGTGTTATAGTGGGAGTGTTGCAATGTTGGAATGGGAGTGTTGTAGTGTTGTAATGGGAGTGTTGTAGCGTTGTAATGGGAGTGTTGTAGTGTTGTAGTGTTGTAATGGCAGGGTTGTAACGTTGTATTGTTGTAATGGGAGTGTTGTAGAGTTGTAATGGCAGGGTTGTAGCGTTGTATTGTTGTAATGGGAGTGTTGTGGTGTTATAGTGGGAGTGTTGTAGTGTTGTAATGGGAGTGTTGTAGTGTTGTAATGGGAGTGTTGTAGTGTTGTAGTGTTGTAATGGCAGGGTTGTAACGTTGTATTGTTGTAATGGGAGTGTTGTAGAGTTGTAATGGCAGGTTTGCAGTGTTGTAATTGATCCAGGGCTCCAGGTCTTGGTTCAGATTCACTGCCTGTATGAAGGGACAACGTTGAGGAGACTCTGTTTTAAATTCATGGAATAATTTGGACTTTTGTACAGTTCTTTTGTGGGTGTGAGCATGGCCCCTACCCACTCGTCTCTCTGTCTGTCTGTCTGTCTGCTTCTGTCTCTACTGCCTGTCTGTTTCTGTCTCTCCTGTCTGTCTGACTGTCTCTCTGCTCTGTATAACTGCCTGTGTGTTTGTTTGTTTTTTACTGTCCTGTCTGCCTGGTCTGCCTGTCTGTTTGTAATTATACGTCGCATCGCTGTCTCTCTGTCCGTCTGTGTTCCCGTCTCTTAGTAACTCTTTCTTTGTTTATTGATATTAACACCTCTCTCTCTCTCTCTCTCTCTCTCTCTCTCTCTCTCTCTCTCTCTCTCTCTCTCTCTCTCTCTCTCTCTCTCTCTCTCTCTCTCCCCCCCCCCCCCCACACACACACACCATTTACGCCCTAGGTCCAACACATTGATCTGGCATAGGAAGACTAAAGCTATGATAATTCTGAATAAAAATATATCCCCCCCGAGGCAATAGTGGAGGTAGCTGTGTTGGGCGTTGATAGAGGGCCTATGTTATAGCTATTATACTCTCGTTCAGGGTGTACTCGGGCCCTATTATACCCGAGGGGGGAGGGGAGAGGTGAGTGGGATATATGATGGGGGGAGTGGGAGGATGTAGGCTGTGTTTACGACCAGGGTTGTAATATTGAGAGTGGTCGAACATGTGAAGATGAGATGCTCCTACGCTGACTAGCTGCTGCTGGTGGTGTGGGGATGGTGGTAGTAGGGGTATCGTGGTAGTATGGTAATAGTGGTAGTGGGTTAGTAGTAGTCGTGTGATTATGTCATATTATAGTAGTAATGGTAGTGTGGTAGTAGTGGTAGTGTGATTATGTGGTATTATGATGGTAATGGTAGTGAGTGTTAAGGCCATGAGTCTTTATGTATGGTGTAAGTACTGGTAGTGATAGTGGTTGTAGTACACTGGTAGGGAAAGATTGATCGCATTATTTGAAAGCCTCATACGTTTCATATATCTCCTGTGTATATATAAATAAATAAAGTTCTCTGGTATTTTCCTGAAATATGAAACGCACAAGGCTGTAAAATAAAAGGACGTGTTTGGGACCATGAAGCTGGCAATAATTTTCCACAAGTAACGAGGCGAAACTTAACCTCGCCAGCCTTCACCACAAAGGAGAAGGTGAGGTTGTTTTGACCTAAAAATAAAATCTATTGCCGAGGTATTTTGTTGTGTGTGTGACTAGCTGGAGGTGATGACACGATAGACGAAGCCAAGAACCAAGCTGCCATCCGAACACAGTAATGGCGTATGAATGTAAATAATAATTCATTAGATATGTCAATAGCAAATTATTTAACCAAATATTCTAATAATGATAATCTTCAGATGATTAAACACTGAATCATTCATTTTTTGTATTCGTTAAACATTGATGATTAATAAAAGAGTTAAATAAGCCATAAATCTCCATAACCATTACTGAGACACAAGCCTGACACAGAAACACCAAGAGTAGGACATTAGCTGCCGTGGTAACAAAGACGACATGTAAATATAGGGTGAGGTGACGCATAAGGCGCTAATTATTCCTACACGTTGGCCAAACAAGACGTTGAGGAAAAAGAAAACGGCTGAGATAATTTGACTCAGTGAGGCTTTAGTTTATTGTGTCATAGAGAAGATCTTGACTACAAACACATGGGTCTACAGGCTCCATCAAGCGCGGGGAAGAATAGACCAACTGCAGTACTGTGTTGTTTTAAAAAAAGAGATATCGCTGCAGTGTTGTTATCGACGTAGTGTTGCGCCAGTAGATGGACGGGGTAGTACATCTCACGAGTAAGGCGAAAGAGGTTGTTTTTCTTCGTTCTTGTATTTTTGTTGTCTTTAGAAAATATCGACAAAATATCGTCTTTCTTCAATTTCTGGGCCAATTATCTTAAAGACTGAGAGAGAGTTGTTCTTAGAATCAATAGACTCGAATTACCTAACTATTATGGTTAAAATTGTTGTTGTTTTTTAAGGAAATATATAAGGCAAAAGAAAACACAACCACAAAACTGTGTGTTATAAGTTGTTGTTTGGTCACATCTACACAAGTTCAGGTGATAGTTGATGTACCTTGTTCTAGGTCCCATACAATGAATTTAACCCCCACCCCCACCCCCCACCCCACACCCCCCACCCCCCCAAAAAAGAAGGGGATTTGTAGAGTTTTTGGTCATTTAATTCGGATCAAAAGCTACAAAAGTGCTTTATATTTGGAGAGATTTAGCCCATTAGTCAGCTGTTACACCGCCAATATACAAGCATTAAAACCTCATATAAATAATTTAGAATATTATGTATGTTTGATCATTGTACAGAGGTCAAAGGTCATCATAAAAAGTATGTATGTGTTTTTTCTTTGAATATAATTACACACACACACACACACACACACACACACACACACACACACACATGAAAAAATTAATAAAGATGAAACGGACAGAAACATGAATAAACATAAACTGGTATAAAAATATTATTCTCAAACACGATTCTGTTATACATATTATTATTCACAACTTATGGCAAAGTATTTTCCAATATTGTCAAGACGTAAAGGGCCGGACGTACTGCCTTAGATATTCTCACATTTTACAGGTGGACATCTTCTGCTTGTGTCGTGAATATAAACAAATAACAAGACGAACAATAATTGATAACTAAGGGAGAAGGAGAAAGAGATTAGTGTAAATATTGATAAACTTGGAAATATAACTTAAGGATAATATAGTAAATTATATTAAAAATAAAGGAATATATTTTAATAGATGTTTGTTAAGTTAGTAAAAATAGATCTCAGTTAGCTAGAAAAAATATAGATATTATTAAAGATGTAATAAAAGGAATAAATCTCTTAGGAAAAAATAAGTAAATTAGATCAGCAATTAAGGAACAAACAGAAGAAAGAAATTAAAAAATGAGAGATAATTTAGGAAAAGACAAACCAGAAAAAATAATTCAGGTGTATTTTTTTTAGATAAGAAAAGTTGATTAGAATTGAATATTTTTATCTTGGTTTTTTTCTTCAGTTCTTATCTTTTAAAAGTGAAGTAATCAAGAGGTCTTATCTACTGTACGTATCTTAAATTCTCTCTCTCTCTCTCTTCTCTCCTCCCTACTTACCCTTACCCACTCTACCTGTATTTATCACCTCTCTGTCTACCTCCTTCCTCCTTCCCCTCATTTCTCCACCTTCCTTACCCCCTCTTCCCCCTCCCTCCTTCTCTCCAACACTTTTCTACTCTCCTTATCATCAGTCCCTCCCTCCATTCCTCCGCCCCCTACACCATCTCTCTCTCTCTCTTCCTTCCTTCCTTCCTTCCTTCCAATAAAATAGAATTATCATACAACCTTCTAGTGGATCATATCGTATTTTCAGTCTCCCCCCCCCCCCCCAAAAAAAAAAATGTGTTAAAAAAAATATTCAGCAACTCGGACAAATATTTCATAAGTTTGTGTTCGAATTCACGCGCGAAATATTTCAGTTGGTGTGTGACAGATGTTCCATAATTGGCGGGGGAATTTTTTTTACATCGACTAATTCACGATGTCAAAGCAGAAGGCGTGTTATTTGGCGACACACGAGAGATTAAAACAATATTTGTCTGAACTTAATCGTTTATGAAAGTGATCGGGGTGTTGGGTGTTGGTGGTGGTGATGGTGTAGTGGTGATGGTGTGTTGGTGGTGATGTGTTGGTGGTGGTGTGTTGTGTGTTGTTGGTGTTGTGATGGTGGTGTATTGGTGGTGGTGGTGGTGTTGGTGATGGTGTGTTGATGGTGATGGTAGTGTTTTAGTAGTGATAGTGTTGGTGATTGTTTGTATGTATGTATGTATATATGTCTAATAGCTATGTGTGTGCAATCATATATGCTAAAAAATTCAGCGGTGTGTCTATATGTTTATGTATCATGTATAGTGAACACATCAGTATGCATATATAGCAATGTATATATGTATAATTACACAGTAAACTTGAGAATAAACATACAGTTATACATGGCTTAATATTACTGTTGATATAAGACTCTGTAGAATGTGTGTTTCTCCCTCTACTAACTGGCTATGGCAACAGTGAGGGAGGGAGAGGTAGGGAGGGAGGGAGAGGGGTAGGGAGGGAGGGTAGAGTGGGGGGAGGGAGGGGGAGAGGGGTAGGGAGGAAGGGTATAGAGGAGGGGAGGGGGGGAGCATATGGCACCCCTCCGTGACTACTACAATAACTATTATTATTCTGTGTTCTCATAACATGGAGGGGGAGCTGAGCCAGGAAGGGTGAGGGGGAGAGGGAACGAGAGAGGGGGAGAGGGAATGAGAGAGGAGAGGAGGGAACGAGGGAAGGGGGAAGGTGGAAGGGAACGAGGGTGGAGGAGGAGGAGAAGGAATGAGGGAGGGGGAAAGTGGGAGGAAGGGGAAGAGAGAGAGAGAGAGAGAAAGAGGAGAGAGACAATACAGACAGACAGAGAATCCACGAAAAGCTCTAGACTATGAACAAAAACCGAAATAATCATTTTCAAGGCGGTATAAAAACACAAACAATAATGTCGGCTCTTGGCTCATTCCTCGGGCGAGTGTACACGGTCCCTTCTATAACAAGTGTTTTGAAGATCAGCTGAGGAGGGAAGGAGAGGGAAGGAGAGGGAAGGAGAGGGAGGGAGGGTTAGAAGGCGAGGAAAGGAAAGGTAGAAGGAGCGAGATGAAGAGACAGAGACGGAAGGAAAGGTAGAAGAATATGGAGAGGGAAGGAGAGATAGAGAAAGGGAAGGAAATGAAGAGATAGAGGGAGAGGTAGAGATAGAGTTAGAGCGAGGGATTGGATGGAATGTGGGTGGTTGGACATGACCTAGGATTTGTGGGAGGGGGGGAGTATGGGTAAGGGGTAGAGAGTGCCAGAGTGATAGGGAGTGCCAGAGTGATAGGGAGTGCCAGAGCGTACCAAAGTGTTAGAAAGAGAGTTTCGATATGTATCTAAGAGTCATAAAGAGTGCCTGAGATGGTAAATAAATGCCCCAAAAGTGTCATAAAAGATCTAATAGTGCCATAGGGTGCCAAAGACAATTCAAGACTATCAGACAGTGCCATTAAAAGGTATATACAGGGGAGTCAATTCTTTAAGTGCCACTTGACACTAAATTCACGTAAATATCTACTTGACACAACGAGAACTACTGCGTGTCCTTAAAACCAATTTATGATCAAAATAGCATTAAATCTATATACCATTCCCTTGAGTATTTCTAAACCATTTTGAGTTTTGTTTTTTACGAAATATTCCCAGAAATGAGTAATTCGTACATTTTTCAAAGCAATCTCACTGGTCCATAGGTGAGAAAAAAAATGTGTTTCACGGACGTCCGGACGGTGGCCACCTGTCCTTATATCTACGTTGGGCTCAAAGACATGGAGGAGGGGGTGAGGGAGGGGGAGGGAGAGGGGGAGATAGAATGAGGGGGGGTGTTGGAAATTGTAAAATGTAAAATGAACAAAGGAAGAAGATAACAAGAGGAGCTAGTTTGTATTTTATTAGAGAGTCTTTTGGTCTAACACACACCCAGACACCCTCAGTCAAACACCCTCAGTCAAGCACCCTCAGTCAAGCACCCTCAGTCAGACACCCTCAGTCAAGCACCCTCAGTCAAGCACCCTCAGTCAAACACCCTCAGTCAAGCACCCTCAGTCAAACACCCTCAGTCAAGCACCCTCAGTCAAGCACCCTCAGTCAAGCACCCTCAGTCAAGCACCCTCAGTCAAGCACCCTCAGTCAAGCACCCTCAGTCAAGCACCCTCAGTCAAACACCCTCAGTCAGACACCCTCAGTCAGACACCCTCAGTCAAACACCCTCAGTCAGACACCCTCAGTCAAACACCCTCAGTCAAGCACCCTCAGTCAAGCACCCTCAGTCAGACACCCTCAGTCAAGCACCCTCAGTCAAGCACCCTCAGTCAAGCACCCTCAGTCAAGCACCCTCAGTCAAGCACCCTCAGTCAAACACCCTCAGTCAGACACCCTCAGTCAGACACCCTCAGTCAAACACCCTCAGTCAAGCACCCTCAGTCAGACACCCTCAGTCAGACACCCTCAGTCAGACACCCTCAGTCAAACACCCTCAGTCAAGCACCCTCAATCAAGCACCCTCAGTCAGACACCCTCAGTCAAGCACCCTCAGTCAAACACCCTCAGTCAGACACCCTCAGTCAGACACCCTCAGTCAAACACCCTCAGTCAAGCACCCTCAGTCAGACACCCTCAGTCAGACACCCTCAGTCAGACACCCTCAGTCAAACACCCTCAGTCAAACACCCTCAGTCAAGCACCCTCAGTCAAGCACCCTCAGTCAGACACCCTCAGTCAAGCACCCTCAGTCAAGCACCCTCCGTCAGACACCCTCAGTCAAGCACCCTCAGTCAGACACCCTCAGTCAAACACCCTCAGTCAGACACCCTCAGTCAGACACCCTCAGTCAAACACCCTCAGTCAAACACCCTCAGTCAAGCACCCTCAGTCAAGCACCCTCCGTCAGACACCCTCAGTCAAGCACCCTCAGTCAGACACCCTCAGTCAAGCACCCTCCGTCAAACACCCTCAGTCAAACACCCTCAGTCAGACACCCTCAGTCAGACACCCTCAGTCAAGCACCCTCAGTCAGACACCCTCAGTCAAGCACCCTCCGTCAAACACCCTCAGTCAAGCACCCTCCGTCAGACACCCTCAGTCAAGACACCCTCAGTCAAGCACCCTCAGTCAAGCACCCTCAGTCAAGCACCCTCCGTCAGACACCCTCAGTCAAGCACCCTCCGTCAGACACCCTCAGTCAAGCACCCTCAGTCAGACACCCTCAGTCAAACACCCTCAGTCAGACACCCTCAGTCAGACACCCTCAGTCAAGCACCCTCAGTCAGACACCCTCAGTCAAGCACCCTCCGTCAAACACCCTCAGTCAAACACCCTCAGTCAGACACCCTCAGTCAAACACCCTCAACTACACACACTCAGCGTTAAGTGAGTGCCTAATCGAGGTACTTATCCTCTTGTCGAGTGCTTCACAAGAGTTCCTGATAATCACCCAATGGAAATCCGACACTTAAGAGGGGAATTTATTTCTGTTTAATCTCTCTCTCTCTCTCTCTCTCTCTCTCTCTCTGTCTCTCTGTCTCTCTCTCTCTCTCTCTCTCTCTCTCTCTCTCTCTCTCTCTCTCTCTCTCTCTCTCTCTCTCTTATTACTCCTTTTTCATATAGCCTCCCTTCCTTCCTTCCTTCCTTCCTAAATTATTCTTCTTTATCATCCCTTCTCTCTATGTCCTTATTATCATCCTCCTCTTCCCCGTTCTTGCTCTCTTAGTTACTCTTTTATTCACTTTCTTTCTCGCTCTCTTCTCTTTTTTTAATCGTTCATCATCCTCCTCCTTGTCTCTTCTCTTATTTCTTATTATTCCCTATCTCGTTCCTTCATCAGTCTTTACTTGTCTTATCATTGTCCCCTTCCTTCTTCCTCGTTTGATCTCCCTTTCTGCGTCTTGATCGCCATTCTCTCCTCCCTCTAACCCTCTCTTTCTCCCTTTCTACACCCTGTTCACTATTCTCTCCTCCCTTTCTCCCTTTCTCCTCCCTCTGTGGATGAACAAACATAGACCTTCCGGTTTATGTATCTTGTTCAATCATAACAAAGTCGATGGATTACGGGAGACAAATTGAACACATTCTAAAGTTGTCTCTCGTTTAGGAAAAAAACAAAAAAAAAAACAGACAATAAAAATAAAAACCAATATTGGGAACAGGTGTGTGTGTGTGTGTGTGTGTGTGTGTGTGTGTGTGTGTGTGTGTGTGTGTGTGTGTGTGTCCTCTCCCTGATACTTGGGTCGATGTGTATGTATGTATGTACGTTCGCTTACTGTATATGTGGGTAGACTGTGAATGAATACGTGTGTGTATGCATATTTGCGTTCGCTTTGAGTGTGTGTGTGTGTGTGTATGGATGTGTGCGTGTGTTGATGTTGGCTTTGTCTGTCTGTCTTTCTGTCTTTCTTCCCCGTCTTTTTATCATAATTTCGTCAATCTTATGTCCATCTGTCTCCTTATGTCTGTCTGCCTGTCTGTGTACCTGTCGTCGCTTCAGGCTCAGTGCAGTACACCTACCCACCTCATCATTTAGAAAACCTACAACTCCTAACAAGAAAAAGAAAAAAAGGTCCACATCTTTTAGTATAGTTCAAAACTTCGGCGAGCAAATTTTCTCTTTTTTTTTAATCGATGTGTTCCTTCATTAGTTGATTAGTTATCTTCCATCCTCCTCCTACTCCTCTTTCTCCTCCTCTTTCTCTTCTCCGTACAGTCTTTAATTTTCAGTCTTTTTCTTAATTATGTCATCTTCCTCATTCACTTAATCTTGTTATTTTTATTTTTCCTTTTACATACTTTTTTAATATTTTCTTTTGTTTCTTGTTATATTATTGTCTTGCTATCTGATCATAATATTATTTCATGTTATAATATCCTCCTGTCCTCAGCTCAACGTGATGTCATATCTTGTCGTTTCTTTCTGTTATCATTCTATTCTTTCACTTTTTCTTCTTGTTAATATCTTCTTGATTTATTTCACATTTTGTTTCTCTTAAAGTCTTCATTATTGCCCTTTTTCTTCCATATTCTTCGTGTCTTTTCACTTCCTCTGTTTCGTTTACCTGTTCTTCATTCTCTCCTTATTTCTTTTCTCACTCACCTTCCTTCTCTTAGTCACCCTCTTTCATCTTCTGCATCTCCCTCTTGAATATATATATATAAAAGCGAACGGTAAGTTTACCTGTGTTGTGCCGTGCGAAAATATACAAGGATTTTATTTTGCGTAGCATAAGTTTATAACAATGAACTCCGGCAGCTGGAGAACGTGTCGTTAAACACAAAAGCATCAGCGTTGCTGTTTAATGTGTCAAAAGAACGCTTATGCCGAAAGCGCCCATTGGTCTCAGAATGAGTCGGAGGCATTCCTGGGAAAAAAAGAACTTTCAAAGAATCGTTGAAAAATAGGAGAAATGAGAAGAAATAAAGAGAAGGAATTTAAATGTGGGATGGTGTAGGAGAAATATAAATAAGTAAAGAAGAGAGACGAGTAATTTAAAGAAAAATGAAAGAGGAAGAATACAAAAATACGCGATAGAGAGAGGCCACGTAAGAAATAAACCATACTAACAACATAACGAATACCAATAAGTTGAAGATAAGACGCTAAGAAAAACAGACAAAATTAATATAAAAAAATAACACAAAATAGAAGGAAAAGATGAGTGAATGAGAGTGATAAGATGAATAAAGTTGAGAGTGGATGAATGAGACTTGAGTGAGAGTGACTTAGGGAGTTGAGAGAGAGAGAGAGAGAGAGAGAGAGAGAGAGAGAGGAACGCGAGCATTGGGTCAAAGAAGAGTGAGAGAGAAAAAGAGAGGCGACCTAGTTGAGGGCCGGGGGAGAAAGAGAGCTAGAGAGATAAAAAAGTATAGCGAGAGATACAGCGGTGTAAGAGACCATCCCTCCCTCACCCTCCCTCTCTTCTTCCTTCCCTCCCTCTCTTCTCCCTTCTTCCTTTCCTCCCTTTTCCCTTCACTCCCTTCTTCCTCCCCTCCCTTCACGCACCCTCCCTTCTCCTTTCCCTTCATTCTTCCTTCTCTCCCTTTTTCCTCCCCTCCCTCACCCTGCCCACTACCCTCTGCCTCCCTTCCCTCCCTAACCCTCCCCTCTCCCTTCTTTCTTCCATTCCTAGCCCTTGTCTCCCCCACCCTCATCTTTCCCTTTTCTCCTCACCCCCCCCCCTCTCTCATCTCACTCACACCCTCCTCTCTCCCTTCCCTCCCCCACCCCCCGACAGCTCTCTCTCTCTCTCTCTTCTTTCCCCCCCCCCTCCTCCCCTCCTCGCCTCGACCCTCTCAAACACCCCCCACACCCCCACACCCCCTCCCCACCCCAACGCCAAAACGGGATAACCTATCTAAATTATTATCGTAAAATCGACTATTTTAAATATTCATAAAATAGTAATGTCCCAGGAGGTGTGGAGCAGTGGAGGTGTGGAGCGATGGGGGTGTGGAGCGATGGGGGTGTGGAGCGATGGAAGTGTGGAGCGCTGGAGGTGTGGAGTGCTGGAGGTGTGGAGCGCTGGAAGTGTGGAACCCAGGAGGTGTGGAGCAGTGGAGGTGTGGAGCAGTGGAGGTGTGGAGCGATGGGGGTGTGGAGTGCAGGAGGTGTGGAGCAGTGGAGGTGTGGAGCAGTGGAGGTGTGGAGCGATGGGGGTGTGGAGCGATGGAAGTCTGGAACGCTGGAGGTGTGGAGTGCTGGAGGTGTGGAGTGCTGGAGGTGTGGAGTGCTGAAGGTGTGGAGCGCTGGAGGTGTGGACAGATTGTGAATATGCAGTAAAGCGTTAATACACACAGAACCTGTTTATATGAGAGACGGTGGATGCTGCAGCGGATGTGTATTAGTGAGGTGTATTACTGGTGTATAATAGCAATGTGTATTAAATAATATAGGAACATAATACTGTAAAGATA
>CAUDMG010003694.1:1517500-1532500 GCA_958450375.1 Homarus gammarus | reverse complement strand
CCTGATCGACATTTCTCATGGTCGAGCACTTGGTGCGGTTTAGGCCGCCACTGATACACACTTGTGTTCTTGGCAGCGGTTGTCGACACACTTCCTCTAGTGGTGACGCAGTAGCTAGGTCGATATTTGCCCTGGTTGGCACACTCGGACAGGTCGACACTTGTTTTGGTTGACAGTGTCTTTTCATCGATGCTTGCTTTGGAGGGTGCTTTCATGATCGACACACACAGTTTGGTCGACACTTGCCACAGTCGACTCTCTTTGTCCTTGACGTTTTTTTTATTTTCATTGTGTCCTGGGAACACCTTTCGAGTTAAACGAGAGAGAGAGAGAGAGAGAGAGAGAGAGAGAGAGTATACATACAATAATATACTTTTAATTTACAGTAGTTATGTCTTAATAGTGTTAGTAAGTCTGTCTGAACGGCCACATTAGTTATACAGCCTAGAATACACAGCAATTATATCTTAATAATCACAGCAATAACATTTCGTGAAGCATTATACGTCCGAATAATTCATAGCTATAATATGTCTACCGCAAGCACAGCAATTATACCACGAGTTAGACGCAGCAATTATACAATCGAATAGTCATAGCAATCATACGCGTCCTGTCAATCACAGCAATTATACGTCCGAATAGTCACAGCAATTATATACCTCACCTGCCAGTTACAGCAGTTATATACGTCAGCCGCCAGTCACAGCAATTATACCACGAGTTAGTCACAGCTATATTATTATGCGTTTCCCACGTCACAGCAATTATACCACGAGTTAGACGCAGCAATTTCATGTCGTCCGCGTCACAGCAATTATATATATAACCCGTTTCACAGCAATTATATGTCTCCCACGTCACAGCAATTATACCGCAATAATAACTGAACAACACACAGACTGCACACACACAGATGTTCAGCTCTATCCAAATGGCCATGACTCTTGAAAGTTTGTCCATTTGGCGGTGTTAGTTGGTGGGCACTTTTGGTGGTTGTGGTGCTCGAGGGGTCAGTCTCTCTCTCTCTCTCTCTCTCTCTCTCTCTCTCTCTCTCTCTCAGTACGGAATAACGCACATATGCATCAATACAACGATCCCTTACATAAACTAACCTAAATCACCAAGAAAATAACAGGGAAATAAGACACAGACGCAAGACATATATAAAATAACTCAAGCCTCAATAACTGTATATAATAATGTATATATGCAGATAAGAAATAATATTAAATAATAGTGTGTTTGGCGTAGCTAGGATAAAGTAAACAGACTGTTGGATGAAATTAGTAATATCCGTATGTGTGTTTGTTTGATGCACAGACCAGTGTCCCTTTGATCCACACAACACACACACACACACACACACACACACAAACATTCACCTGGTTCATGTATGTGTGTGTGTGTGGTTGGATATTATACAACCCTTGATATAATACACTCGGTGACATAAACAAATATAAAGCTAAAAAAATCAATAAAATTACAATGAATAAAAAGAATAATGTCTTCAGAAACGAAATAAAACTATCTTCTCGTTCACTCAATTACCAGCGATATCTGGACATTCTTTGAGTCATCCAGTCACTTGAACATTTCGCTAAACAGAATAATATATCGTTTATGAATAATGGTAACCGTTAACAGACAACAGATGGATGTTGAACAGAAATGACAAGTTTTTTTTTGCTGTGTCTGTTGGTGATGTTAAGAGTGTGTATTGAAGGAACTTTTGAAAGCCTGCTAGTAGAGTATGACAAGTTATGTGTGTATAATGCTGGAGGTGCGTGTAAATTGGTAGCTATCACGCAGGTATGTGTGCTTATGTGTATATCTAGAGATACATACATACAAATACATACTGTGCACACCATCGCTCGCACACACACACACAGGGATGTAACTGAGAGAATGGAAAGAAAAGGGAGAATAGAATTGAAGAAAAAAGAGGGAAAGGAAGGGAGATGATAATAATAGACGGTAAAGGAAGGTGGTGATGGGAGGGGGGGGGGGTAATAACATGCTCAGGTTGCCTACACCTATACTGTACTGTACGTGGACTAATGAATCATATTTCTATTCCACGCTGCTTTCTTCACCTCGTCCAGGTATGTACCTTACCTACTCTTGTTTTATTGTCATTAGCGGTGTGTTAGTGTCAGGTAACATGCTAGTGCGGTATTGCTTGTGTGGCGTGTGTTGTATGTATGTATGTATGTATGTATAGCACGTGAACCACCATCATTATAATCGGTCCGTGTTCGTGTTACCTGAAAGTGCACATTGCAGACCCGTGAGTCAGTCAAAAGATGAGTGGGTGAATAAATGAATGAGGGAGAAAATGAGTGAATCAAATAACGAGTAAATGAATGAATGAATGAGTAGGTAAATAAATTAATTAGTGAGAGTTTGAGTGAGTGAATGAATGATTACTTGAGTGAATGAATAAGGAAGGAAATATAGATGAGTAAATGAATGTGCGAATGAATGAGTAGGTGAATGAGTGAGTGAAGAAATGAGTAGGTGAATGAGTGAGTGAGGAAATGAGTAGGTGAATGGATGAGTGAGGAATGAGTGAGTACCATCCATCCCCTGAATGTAATGTGATTATTTAACTTCTGTCATATTACTCTGACCTGTGCAGCCGTCTCTTACCTGTCAACGGCTGGTGTGAAGTACCTGTCAATTTTTAGGCATATTGATGGAATACCTGCTTACCATGTTGAAGCATCTGTCTATGTTGAAACACCTGTCCTCCCATGTTGAAACACCTGTGTCCTCCCATGTTGAAATACCTGTGTCCTCCCATGTTGAAACACCTGTGTCCTCCCAATGTTGAAACACCTGTGTCCTCCCATGTTGAAACACCTGTGTCCTCCCAATGTTGAAACACCTGTGTCCTCCCATGTTGAAACGTGTTACTTAGCTAGATATTAACCCTTACCACGCCAAATATTACCCCCTACCACGCCAAATATTACCCCCTACCACGCCAAATATTACCCCCTACCACGCCAAATATTACCCCCTACCACGCCAAATATTACCCCCTACCACGCCAAATATTACCCCCTACCACGCCAAATATTACCCTCCCTTGACCTGTGAAAATCGGAGGGACATTTTGTTACCAATCGTTCAAAGTCGAGAAATAGTTGACCTTTCAGACAAATTCATTTTACCCTTTGGTCTTAATGCGATTATTATTGTACTGTACTGTGTTTAGGGTAGGTGAGGTTAGGTTAGGTTAGGTCAGGTCAGGTCAGGTCAAGTCAAGATTAGATTACGTGAGGTTAGGTCAAGGTTAGGTTAGGTTAAGTTGGATTTTTGTTTTGTTAGGGTAAGATAAGTAAGGTTAGGTTAGGTTGGATTAGGTAAGGTTAAGTCAAGGTTTGATTGGGTTAAATTAGATTTTGTTTAACAGGTATGCTTCATTTTCCTGTCGATAATTGATTAACACCTGTAATTAACTTTTACCTGGAGGAGTTGATTTGTTATTTACCTCACTATGGGGGGTTGGGGGTGCATGCCCAAAATCACCCAGGTACGACTGTGTGTGTGTGACTATTGCTAGGATATGTGGTTGATGTACTAATGTGTCGTGTTCGATGAAAGTGGTGGTGGTGGTTAGTGGCGCGTGATGATCGTGGTGGTTCGTGATCGAGATGGTTCGTAATAGTGATGGTGATAGCGATGTGGTGATGGTAGCAAGATTTCATGGTAGAAGAGTACATTAGTTGTTTAAAAGAATTCTTGACACGAATCAATACCACACCTGTCACACTTCCCACACCTGCTACAACTGCCACACTTCCCACACCTGCTGTTTGGTGAAGGAGGGTGGCAGGGGGTGGGTGGTGAGGGAGGGTAGCCATGGGGTGGGTGGTGAGGGAGGGTGGCTAGGGGGTGGGTGGTGACGGAGGGTGGCCAGGGGGTGGGTGGTGACGGAGGGTGGCCAGGGGGTGGGTGGTGAAGGAGGGTGGCCAGGGGGTGGGTGGTGACGGAGGGTGGCCAGGGGTGGGTGGTGACGGAGGGTGGCCAGGGGGTGGGTGGTGACGGAGGGTGGCCAGGGGGTGGGTGGTGAAGGAGGGTGGCCAGGGGGTGGGTGGTGACGGAGGGTGGCCAGGGGGTGGGTGGTGAGGGAAGGTGGCCAGGGGGTGGGTGGTGAGGGAGGGTGGCCAGGGGGTGGGTGGTGAGGGAGGGTGGCCAGGTGGTGGGTGGTGAGGGAGGGTGGCCAGGGGGTGGGTGGTGAGGGAGGGTGGCCAGGTGGTGGGTGGTGAGGAGGGTGGCCAGGGGGTGGGTGGTGAGGGAGGGTGGCCAGGGGGTGGGTGGTGAGGGAGGGTGGCCAGGGGGTGGGTGGTGAGGGAGGGTGGTCAGGGGGTGCCAACAGTAATATTCAGGGGTGCCACGTCTCTCACTGGCACCCCTGATGGATGAGGGAAAGTGAGGGTTGGGACGGAGAGAGAGAGAGAGAGAGAGAGAGAGAGAGAGAGAGAGAGAGAGAGAGAGAGAGAAAGATTTTAACCCACAAAACCGTCAAAAATCCACTGTTCCGTCACTGCCTGGTCGTACCGTCACTGTACCGTCACTGCCTGTTCGTATAGTCACTGTACAATCACTGCATGGTTGTGCCGTCACTGTTTGATTGTACCGTCACTGTATCATCACTGTCTGGTTGTACCGTCACTGTACCGCCAGTGCCTGGTCGTACCGTCATTGAACCATCACTGTACCGTCACTGTTTGACTGTACCGTCACTGTATCATCACTGTCTGGTTGTACCGTCACTGTACCGCCACTGCCTGGTCGTACCGTCATTGAACCATCACTGTACCGTCACTGCGTGGTCGTACCGTCACTATACTATCACTACAAATAAACTATTGTATTATTTCCTAATTACTGTACCTTCATTCTCCCTAATTACTGTCATCTTATTGTCTTCTTTCATTCTTCCTTCATTATCCTCCCTTTATTCTCCTTCCTTCATTATTTCCGATCATTACAGTGTCCTCCCGTCATTACAGTGTCTTCCCGTCATTACGTTCCCATCATTACAGTATCTTCCCGTCACTACAGTGTCTTCCCGTCAATACTTTCCCGTCATTACAGTGTCTTCCCTTCATTACGCTCCCATCATTACAATGTCTTCCCGTCATCACGTTCCCATCATTACAGTATCTTTCCGTCATTACAGTGTGTCTTCCCGTCATTACGAGCGTTATTGTCTTCCCGTCATTG
Organism: Homarus gammarus; assembly: GCA_958450375.1. Lineage (NCBI taxonomy): Eukaryota > Metazoa > Arthropoda > Malacostraca > Decapoda > Nephropidae > Homarus > Homarus gammarus. The sequence goes on along the minus strand of CAUDMG010003694.1, from coordinate 1,527,256 downwards.
TGTGGGGGCCGTCACTCACCCCTAATAACACATCACATTATATATCCACCCGTGTTTACCACCGCCAGTGAGAGGAAGTCAGGGGGGAGGGGGGTACGGGAGGGGGGAGGGATGGGATAAGAAAGAGTTAAGAGAGGGAAGGAGGATGGGGAATGAGGGTAAGGGGAGGAAATGATGGAGGGAGAGGTTAGGGGGTTGAGAGGAGGGGGAGGAGGAAAGGAAGGGAGGGGAAAGGGGTAAGAAGGGGTTAAGAGAGGGGAGGGGAAGAGGGTAGGGTAGGGGTAGGAGGGGAAAAGAGGGAAAGGTATTGGAAGGGAAAAGGAGGAAGAGAAGAAGGGAGGTGAGAGGAGGAAGGAGACGAGGAGGGAGAGGAAGAGAGGAAGATGGGAAGAGGTACAGCGGGAAGAAATAGGAAGCTTGAAGAGAGAATAAGAGGACAGAGAGAGAGAGAGAAACAGACAGAGAGACAAACAGACACACAGACAGGCAAAGAGAGACAGACAGACAGACAGGACACATCTAACAGGCTCAATTTTTTTTACTGATACCCTTGAAAATAAAAATGGCCGTGAAACTACACTGTGACTCCTCTAAATACGTCTTCTTTATACCAGTTAGGGGACAAAATTAAGGTACAGTTTAAGTCTCTAACTCTGAGTGACGAGAACCAGCTTAAAATAGAACTTTAAATTAGGCGTAGTGGCTGAGAGAGAGAGAGAGAGAGAGAGAGAGAGAGAGACAGAGAGAGAGAGAGAGAGAGTCAACCACCTCAACCCAATTTTGCTAATCATTCACTAATTAAAAAAATAAGTAAATCTTAACTCCTATTAAAATTGATTATAAAATATCTTACTTTTTTTTCTCACTCTCTCCTATGAGCTAACACGACCCCTCTTAACTTTCTCCTGTTCGTCTTTCCTGTTTATTTGGTGTTCGTGTGTTACTCTCTCTCTCTCTCTCTCTCTCTCTCTCTCTCTCTCTCTCTCTCTCTCTCTCTCTCTCTCCCAGGACATACACCACACCTCCCCACGTCTCTTCTCCTCCGTCGTGATCATCCAGGGTAAAACAAGTGAAGATCAAACGCGTCTTACCACCAACATTATTATATCACTCTAATGAAGAAAAAAAAAAGAGAGAGACCATTTTAGGCCATATTTTGTGGTCTTTTTTGGACCATTTTTAACTTTATGAAAAATTTACCCCATTTTTGAGGTTTTGAATTTTTTTTTTTTTTTATTGTCTGTTTTTTTCTGGATTATTTTTGGAGGTATTGAGATCTATTGTTAAATCACTAGACTATTTAATAAACTCATCTCCAAACATCTCCAAGGAATCCATTAATCCATCTCTGAGAAATAGTATCTCTCGTGAACGGACGGACGAACTGGTAGGAGAACGCCAGTACGGTTGGTCTTTTGTCTTACGTGCCAAAGGACCCAAAGAGAGCTGAAGAGAAGACCTGTAGAAGCCGTAACCATAATTCTTAAGAGTGGCGTTGTGTGTGTGTGTGTGTGTGTGTGTGTGTGTGTGTGTGTGTGTGTGTGTGTAGATTCACGAGGACTCGGTCAATGGATGAATATTCATAGACAGAATTACTATCTCGTTTCAAGAGAGTGAGATCCCTTCCCCCTACTGCAAACTCACCTCCTCCTCTCCCCTCTTCCCAGCTCTCCTCCCCTCTCCCCTCTCCCCTCTCCCCCGACCCAGCCTTGAAGAGGGAGTGAGAGCAAGAGAGACTCACCCTAATGACGCTTCTTCTCAAGGGTCGTTCTTCCCTGTGGGTGCTGGTGGGAGTGAATTATTAATGTATAATTTTGGGAGGCTGCAAGTAAGGCCGCCAGAGTAATGGGGAGGGGGAAGAGGGGGGGGAGGAGGGGGGGAGGAAGAGGAGGGGGGGAGGAGGGGGGAGGAAGGGGAGGGGTAGTGGGAGAGGGGAGGAAGGGGGGGTGGGAGGGGGGAGGAATGGATGAATGGGAGAGGAGAGGAAGGGGGCAGTGAGAGAGGGGAGGAAGGGGGGGGTGGGAGAGGAGAGGAAGGGGGGAGTGGGAGAGGGGAGGAAGGGGGGAGTGGGAGGAGGGTGAGGGGGACTGGAAGAAAGGGCTGGTGCTAAGTAAGGGCTGGTGTTGACGAAGTAAGACACCGACACTACCACACCACCACATTACCACACTACCACACCACCACATTACCACACTACCACACTACCACAGCACCACACAACCACACACCCACACAACCACACACCCACATTACCACACTACCACACCACCACATTACCACACTACCACACTACCACACCACCACATTACCACACCACCACACAACCACACACCCACACAACCACACAACCACACACCCACACAACCACATTACCAAACGACCACATTCATAACATTACCATACTGCCACACTCACTACCACACCATTGTAGCCACACATTCTCACACCATTGTTGTCGCCTCACTTATTGATAGGCATTAATTTGTGCTTCTCAGGCGATATTGAGAAGGTGGTGGTGGTAGTGATGGTGGTGATGGTGGTAATGATGATGGTAGTGATGATGGTGATGGTGGTGATGATGATGGTAATGATGATGGTGATGGTGGTGATGATGGTGGTAATGATGATGGTAATGGTGATGGTGGTGATGATGGTGGTAATGATGATGGTAATGGTGGTGATGATGGTGGTAATGTTGATGGTGTTGGTGGTGGTGAAAGGATGTTGTGTCACTGTGTATCTTCCTATACACATACACTACTTATTTTACAGCCAATATCTGACAAAAATATTATGCAAATTTACTCTCTCTCTCTCTCGCTCTCTCTCTCTCTCTCTCTCTCTCTCTCTCTCTCTCTCTCTCTCTCTTATATACGCGAGAGAGAGAAAGAGAGCAAGAAACCTAGTACTTTATATAGCGTTAGTAAGCGAATTTGCGGCCTTTGCATATTTTCTAAATGAGTTTTGAGTCTGTATGTGTGAGTCTGTCCAGGAATTGAGACCGTAAAATGCCTCGCAAGATATTATACAGAACTAACCTTACCGTGGCTTGTGTGTTGAAACTGTCTACACGCTTACAGACCTCAGGCGGTGATCTACATTCCAGCTACAGCTTCTAATAACAATATACCAGAATGATTATGTAATAAATAAAATGAATGATGTCATGTGTACCTGATGTAATTAGCAACAATTATATACGAAACAAAAGTACGTCGACTGTCATTTGTCTTTTGGTTGATTCATCAATACACAAGGTAGCTTATATCTCTACCCACAACAAGCGTAATGTTTAACAACTCTTAAAACACACATTAACATTTTCTTTTTCGTCAAATTGATTCCATTTTCATAAGTGATAATCATTCTTCATTGTGAAAAATTTTGTTTCATTAGAATATCAGTGATAAATCGCAGGTTTACATAAATTCTGACTTAAAATTCATCTCGGTAAAGGATCGGTCAAATTAGAATCACAATAGTAAACAGGTTTATTGTGGATGCTTTTGTTAAGTCAGTTTCGGTAAAAGATCGGTCAAATTAGTATTACAATGGAATAGTAAACACGTCGTCCCTGGATAGGTTGGCGTGTAATCAGTCTTTGAGAGCGAGTTGCAGCCTCGAGTGATTGATTCCTCGTCGTGGCCGTAACCTTCCCTGAGTTAAAAGAAAGAATAGAAGACTAAGAATTAAAGGTAAGAATAAAATATGGGGTAATTTTACTTCCGGGAGACTTTGAGAGTTAATAGGAGGGAGTGGATGAGGGAGTGAGGTGGAAGGTGGATGATGAGAGTGAGTGTGAAGGTGGATGAGAGTGAGTGTGAAGGTGGATGAGAGAGTGAGTGTGAAGGTGGATGATGAGAGTGAGTGTGAGGGTGGATGAGAGAGTGAGTGTGAGGGTGGATGAGAGAGTGAGTGTGAAGGTGGATGATGAGAGTGAGTGTGAGGGTGGATGAGAGAGTGAGTGTGAGGGTGGATGATCGAAAACTTCCAAAAATAACATCAAAATCACACTTGAAATTCTACCTTAACTAGACACATTCACTTAACACCGAACTAAATTAAATTAAAATAACTCGTTAAGGTAGAATCTTAGCGTAAATTGACAACCATTTTCCTGAGATTCTACCTTAACTGGAGACGTTCCCTTAAAATCAGTGAAAATGATTAAGGTAGATTTCCCTCCCTTAATTGCATAACTTAAGTACCTCGTTAAAGCAGAGTTCCATCGTAAATCTGACCTCATGTCTCTTACGCTGAGGCTAAGTAGTTACCGGAATAACACTGTCCATAAACACCTTTGTAACTAAACTATTAAGACAACTGAAGCGAATCTTAACCACAGGAAAACTAACAGTAATTCTCATCAGTAACCTTCCAGTGCATTTTCAATCCTCCCTGGGGGAACTTGAGGGACCATCTCTCGACCTCTCAGGGCCATAAAACAAGGGAAACGGTGAGGGTGTCAGAGCTGGGGTGATAATATCCCTGGTGGCCGCTAAAAAAGATGGATTAGGCGAAACCTTCCTTCCACGACGCCGCGCGGAGAATCGGGCCCCCAAAAGTCGGTGGTCGGGAAGTCAGGGATGGGGTATGGATCTTTTCTCGAGGTCTGGTGTCGGAGAGTTGGGTGTTGGTGGTCGGGTATCGAGCGCTGGGAGTTGGATGTCGAGGATCGGGGAAGTTTAGTATTAGGGATCGGATGCCTGGTATCGGTAACCATGGGTATGGAGTCGGGTGCCGTTGTCGGGGTGTCCGTTGTCGGGTATCTATATCTTAGCTTCTGAACTTGAAACCAGGTATTGAGACTGTTTTTCACTTTAGACAATTAAGAAACCCGACATGTAAAGTTATCCAGGTGCTTTAAGACATTGGTTTCTACCCTTGAGAGACACATTCATTAGACTTGTGGTTTTTAATCTCAGTTGAAGGCTTTTGAAACCTAATTGGTCTCATTCGGTTGACTTTCGGATGAATCAAAAGCCTAAATTTCGAACGCGCTCAAAAGGATGACATTTTTAACTGTTCCATTAAGTTTTATGATTATTATTATTATTATTATTATTATTATTATATTATTATTATTATTATTATTATATTTTGCTCTCTTTTTCTTTTCTGTTCTTCCTATTGGAGGAGGAAGAAGGGGGGAGGGGGAGGATAGTGGAAGAGCTCTAGGGGAAAAGTGGAGGAGAAGGAGGAATGGTAGATAGGAAATAGAAAAAGGAACAGAGGAGGAAGAATAAAAGTAGAAAAGGAGGAGAAGAAGGAATTGAGGAGGAGCCAGAAGAGAGAAAAGGAAGAATGCGGAAGAGGAGGAGGAAGAGAAGGACGAAGAAGAAGAGAAAACAAGAGAAGAAGGAAGAAAAAGAGAAGAGAGGAGAAGAAGGGAGAAGAAAAGAAGAAAGGAGAATAAGGAAGAAGAAGAGAAGAGAAGAAGAAAGAAGAAGAGAAAAGAGGAAAAGGAAAAGAAGAGAAGGAGAAGAAGGAGAAGAAGAGGAGAAGGAGGGAGGAAGAGGAGGAGGAGGAGGAGAAGGTGTTTAAACTGAACACAACAGTGACCTCTCGCGGCGGCAGGAGGCAGGAACGAACCCAAACAGGAGATGGACTGCCTCCTTCTCTTGCCCCAACTACTGGCTGATCGTGAGAGAGAGAGAGAGAGAGAGAGAGAGAGAGAGAGAGAGAGAGGTAGTATAACAGCAAGAAAGAGAGAGATAGAGATTTGAGAACTCGAAAGAAAAAATATTAGTGAGAGAGAGAGAGAGAGAGAGAGAGAGAGAGAGAGAGACAGGATAAAAGGGAGATAATAGGATAATACGGGAGAGAATAAGAGAGATAAAGAGAGAGAAATTACTTCCTCTCCATTTAACCCTTGCTAGTAGTCTCTCTCTCTCTCTCTCTCTCTCTCTCTCTCTCTCTCTCTCTCTCTCTCTCTCTCTCTCTCCTAAACACACGGTTATCGCTGTTATCTTACACCCTGACATAGTTTATCACTTCACGGTGAAATGAGGAAAAAATTAAATGATCCGGAACTAATTGTGTCGTGTGTTTTGTCCTGTTCTCGTGTTGTTGTGATCCTTTCTTTCTTTCTTCCTTCCTTCCTTCCTTTTTACTTCATATTCCTTAAATTTTCTTTTTTTTTTGGCTTTTTTTGGTTATTTTTTCTTCATATCAATTATTTCTTTTTTCCTTCTTTTTTATTTTCCTTTTTATATTAGAAAAAAAACAGGAAAAGAAAGAGGAGGAGGAGGGTGACGGAGAAGAAGAGGAGGAGGAAGAGGAAGAGTAGAAGGAAGAAGAGGGTGAAGAGAGCAGTATAAATATCATACCTCTGACATCTTACGAGTATTGCCCAACTAGTGGTACGGTACGGCAGGTGTGGGAATGAATCTTATCGCTTTAGCCACGGTATAGCAGTCATGGTATAGCTTATTTCGGTATAGCAATCAGGATCTAAGTGCTGAATATATATATTTATCAGTTATCTTCTTTTTCATCTTATTTATCATCTTTATCCACTTTTTCCTCTTATCTTCTTCCACTTAATTTTTCCTTCTCTTATCCATTTTATCATTTATCTTTCTTCTCTTCATTCTACTCCTTCTTAATCTGTTATATTATTATTCTCTCTCTCTCTCTCTCTCTCTCTCTCTCTCTCTCTCTCTCTCTCTCTCTCTCTCTCTCTCTCTCTCTTCCCTCCTATCTCCTCTTTCGTTATCAGCTAATCTCAGCCACCGCAGCAGGAAAGGAAGGAGGGAATGAGAGAGGGAGGGAGGGAGAAAGGGAGAGAGGGAGGGAGGGAGGAAGGGAAGTGGGGAGGGGGAGAGGTAGGGAGGAAGGGAGGAAGGGCGATAAAATAGACGAAAAGAGGAGACGAAAGACACACCAATATCGCTCGTGGTGACATAGAGAAGAGTTATGACACGATATGAAGGTGAGAACGTGATGATGGTGGAAGAGGAGGAAATGACGATAATAGCTGAGGGGGAGATGGAACTGATGATGATAGTGGTAGAAGAAGAGGAGGAGGAGGAGGAGGAAGAGGAGATGTTGATGATGATGGTGGAGGGAGGGAAGAAAGAGAGAATGAAGAGAATGAGAGAGATTACGTAGAGAGAATAGGAAGGGAATGGGGGGGGGGGGAGAATAAGGGGAGAAGATGATGGAGAAGTGAGGGGAATACTAAAGAGAACTGTCGACAAAGAAGAGAGAGAGAGAGAGAGAGATAGGAAAAGGGGGAGGAAGGAGAAGAAGAAGAGAAACTAATTAAGAGATACACTGACGCTAAATGAGGATGGAAGACTTGAAAGATAGAGAGATAGAGACAGCTGCAAGTAAAGGAAAGAAGAAGAAGAAGAAGGAGAGAGAGAGAGAGAGAGAGAGAGAGAGAGAGAGAGAGAGAGAGAACACAATGATTCCCGCCCCCCTTGCCTCTTGCTTCATCTTCTTTTCTGTCTTTCTCTGTTTTCTTCTTCGTTTCCTCTTTTATCTTCTTATCTCCTCTTCTTCCATTTCCTCTTATTCATCCTAATCATTTTTCTTCACGTCCTTCCCCTTCTTCATATTTCTCTGTTTCTTTCCCATCCTCTTCTTTCTCCTTCGACATTTCCTCTTCCTCCTGTTTCCCCCCTCCTCCTCCTCCTCCTCCCTCTCCCCCTCCTCTTCCTCCTCCTCTTCCTCCTCCTCCCCCTCCTTCCTCTCCTCCTCCTCCTCCCTCTCCCCCTCCTCCTCCCTCTCCCCCTCCTCCTCCTCCTCCTCTTCCTCCTCCTCCCCCTCCTTCCTCTCCTCCTCCTCCTCCTCCTCCTCCTCCCCTCCTCCTCCCCCCCCACCTCCTCCTCCCCCACCTCCTCCTCCCCCACCTCCTCCTCCTCTCCTCCTCCTCCTCCCCCCCTCTCCTCCTCCCCACCTCCTCCTCCCCCTCCCCCTCCTCCTCCTCCTCCTCCTCCTCCTCCTCCTCTTCCTCCTCCTCCCCCTCCTTCCTCTCCTCCTCCTCCTCCTCCCCACCTCCTCCTCCACCTCCTCCTCCTCCTCCTCCTCCTCCCCCACCTCCTCCTCCTCCTCCTCCTCTTCTCCCCCTCCTCCTCTCCTCCTCTTCCTCTCCCCCTCCTTCCTCTCCTCCTCCTCCTCCTCCCCCCCTCCTCCTCCTCCTCCTCCTCCTCCTCCTCTTCCTCTCCTCCTCCTCCTCCACTACGAAACACTTATCACCAGTAAATCATTAAGCAGTTGTGACCTCTGACAGAGACTTATCTTCCGTCCGCATGAAGATCAAGAGGTCAAATGAGGCCACTGGGGGGTTAAAATGGGTCAAAAAAGGTCACTGGAGGCCAAATATGGTCATTGGAGTCCGCATGGTGTTGATGGAGTCCAGCTGATGGTGTTGGAGGCCATTTGAAGGTCTTGGAGGCCAGTATTCGAGGCCATTTGAGGTTGTTGGGGCCAGTTGTAGATACGAGAGGCCAGTTGAAGGTTGTTTGAGGCCGATTGAAGGTGTTGGAGGCCAGTATCGGACGTCAGTTTGAGGTGCTGGAGGCCAGTTTGAGGTGGTGAAGGCTAGTTTTGAAGGCCAGTGTTGGAGGCCAGTTAGCGTATGTCGTTTTATTTCTCATGTGATACAGATACAGTCGAAGAGAAGTTATCATATTTTGCTACAGTGGGTAAATGGTTCTTAAGTCAATTATGCTGTGCTGTGTTGTGTTGTGCTGTGCTGTGTTGTGCTGTGTTGTGCTGTGCTGTGCTGTGTTGTTTTGTGTTGTGCTGTGTTGTGTTGTGCTGTGCTGTGTTGTGTTGTGCTGTGCTGTACTGTGTTGTGTTGTGCTGTGTTGTACTGTGTTATGCTGTGCTGTACTGTGTTGTGCTGTGCTGTGTTGTGTTGTGCTGTGTTGTACTGTGTTATGCTGTGCTGCACTGTGTTGTGCTGTGCTGTACTGTGTTGTGCTGTGCTGTACTGTGTTGTGCTGTGCTGTGTTGTACTGTGTTATGCTGTGCTGTACTGTGTTGTGCTGTGCTGTGTTGTGTTGTGCTGTGTTGTGTTGTGCTGTACTGTGTTGTGCTGTGTTGTGTTGTGTTGTGCTGTGTTGTGTTGCGCTGTGTTGTTTTGTGCTGTGCTGTGCTGTACTGTGTTGTGCTGTGCTGTGTTATGGGCACTTTACATCTCAGGTGAAATACAAGACAAACGACAACTTTAAGGAACGGGAAAGAGAGCGACTCAACCACACCGATGTTACTAGTAAATCACATCAATAACAACTCCTTATACAGAGCTATTTATCATCATCAATCACTGAAAACAAGAAATAAATAAGTTTCTCTCGTATAATAATTCTATCTTTGTTCGTATTCCCAAAAATTCATTCGTTAAAGTTGACTTGCCTGCGACCTGTGATAAGGAATATACTATATACATCTTGGTACAGTCTACGTATAATTTTAACCCCATTTCGTTGATATTTTTTTTCTTTCCATCTTGCCGTAACTTAATTTACCTAAGTTGGATGCGTACTTACATCTTTAAATAAGAAAATAATTTCCTCTATGAACGTTTCGAGAATCTTGGACTGACAACATTTATCGAAATTCCTCGGGAGTCATCGGTCATCACATCTTCCTGTATATAAGCCATTTCGTCAATATTTTGTCTTAGTATCTGTGGCGCGTCTCTTATAGGTCAACGCCAACCTCTACCACTAATAATTAAAAGTCAGTTTTTCTTTCTGTTATTAAACGGCCGTAATAACAGTAATTAAGTGTCAGTTATTG
>CAUDMG010003694.1:1442500-1512500 GCA_958450375.1 Homarus gammarus | reverse complement strand
TACTTCTGCCAAAAAAAAAAATATATGACATATTTTGTGCTAATCTCCACTATATGAGCCGTACTTAATGATGTTCGCTCTCATTTAAAATACAATAGACAATTAAGTCCAATTTTTGGAGGTTAACTCTACTATATGACTCGTTCTTAGACTATTTCTCTTTAAGTTGTAAAAATATAGAGAAAACTAAAGACAATTATTAAAGCTAACTCTACCATATGACCCGTACTTAAAGACTATCTCTCTGATGTATAAAACTATAGAGAAAATTAAAGAAAACAACTTATGCAAAATTCCAACTAAATATGCACTGAAAAAGATGCATAAGGAGACTCTGGGTTAATATAGTTTATATAACGTAATAGAGAGTTCCTAGTAGTTCCTATAGTGAAATATATAGGTCACTATATATCTATTTTTTTATATGGGATATATTTTATTCTTAAAGTTATATTACATTTTGAAGGAGTTTTTCAAGAAAAGATTTAGAGTATATGTGTAAAGGGTGTCCCAGAAATGTGTTACTCCCTGCCTCCCTGTCTTCCTGCCTTCCTCCCTGTCTGCTTCCTGCCTCTCTCCCTGCCTCCCTCCCTCCCTGCCTACCTGCCTCCCTCCAACTCATAATGTCTCAGGGAGCAGGCAGGATGAGAGGCAGGGAGGAGGTAGGGAGAGAGGTAGGGAGAGAGGCAGGGAGAGAGGTAGGGAGAGAGGCAGGGAGCAGGCAGTGAGAGAGGCAGGGAGAGAGGCAGGGAGAAGGCAGGGAGAGAGACAGGGAGCAGGCAGGGAGGGAGGAAGGGAGGGAGCAAGCATGTCCTATTTTCTGAACCGCACGTGTCCTAATTGTCATTCTATATGTCATAATCTTCACACTATATATATCATAATCGGAACGTAATTATCACCTAATTACTACAACAATCAGCTAGAGAGAGAGAGAGAGAGAGAGAGAGGTGTGTGTGTTATTTCCACATAGTATACAGTAATGCACTAAGTCATTTTCATATAATTATACTGTATTCTTATTCAGTTTAATTAGAGAGGAATACTTTCACCTGACAGCTGCTGATTCACTAAAATTCCTTCGTCATGAAAGTATCGATATTTTCTTTTACTTTCTTTTCGAGGAAAGTTTAGAGGAATAATTTATTTTATTATATATTTATCATACTTTTTAAGGATGATTATGTATCAGACTAAACATCAAGGCCCAGTTAATTGTTGTACGACGTAGTGATGATTTTTTCTTTAATATATCATCAATCAGTTGTTACGAACCCCTCCACCGATTGTCTTCATCTACCTACCCAGCACCACGAGCAACGCCATCTAGGGACGAAACACGAGTATCATCTTTATGTCTGAGGGTTGGCGACCACAGCCCACTACTCCAAAAAATTTTCGGGTTAGGTTGATTTAGGTTAGGTTAGGTTAGGTTAGGTTAGGTTAGTATTTACTTACAATTTGCTTATTTACATGGTCGTCTCTAGACACCAAATAAAATACCTCAAAAAATATCAAAACTAATACTTTTTTTTTAAATATTCCAAACAAAATGAATAAAATATGTTTATATCAACTGTACATCTCAAACATAGCCTCCCCTCCCCTCCCCTCACCTCCCCTCCCCTCCCCTCCCCTCACCTCCCCTCCCCTCCCCTCCCCTCACCTACCCTCCCTTCCCCTCACCTCCCTCCCCTCACCTCACCTCACCTCACCTCACCTCCCTTCCTCTCCTCCTCCCCTCCCCTCCCCTCCCCTCACCTCCCCTCCCCTCCCCTCATCTCACCTACCCTCACCTCCCCTCACCTCCCCTACCCTCCCCTCCCCTCCTCCTCACCTCGCTTTGCCTTGAAGACTGAAATAAAATTAACATTCTAAACAGATCTTTACCTAATATTCCCACCCCGAGTATATATAATAATTACATACACAAGAATGTCTTAAAAATATATATATACAAACTATGAATTATTATATATTTCAGTTTGTATACATTTTTTTAGACGAATGAAACTTAATGGATAAACAGAAATATTTAATAAGTCTTTTTGTGTTTTGTCTGTCGTCTCAAAATTAATGTCCAATATCTTAAGTTCATATAAGTCAATTCCTCGCTTGCCTCAGCTCTCCTAAGTAGGTCTATCTAATTTATGATCAACTTATGTTAAAAAGTGGAGGAGAGAGAGAGAGAGAGAGAGAGAGAGAGAGAGAGAGAGAGAAATATAATCATATTCAACATAGCTCCTAAAACATGGGGAATAAATTAAGCAGATTTTCGCCTATTTAGAAATTCTAATCTTGTGTCTTTCATTATGACGGTCGCTGGAATTTTTCACCGGGAGATAAATTCTTGTTAATGTTCACTGATTCGGGTATTATTATTCTTCGTAAGAGTGAATTATCTTACTCATAAATTCTGCATTATTTTTCAGTTACGTATTTTTTTCATTTCATCGTATTTTTGTGTTTTCTTGTGTCTGATTCCGTATTTTTTTGTCATTCTATCTCGAAAATTATCAACCATTCGTCTATTTTTTATTCTATCGTATTTTGTGTTGTTATTTTCGCATTTATTCTCATAATAGTTTTCTTCTCCATATCCTCTCATTCTCAGTCATCACCATAGTCCTCACCAACATCCTTACCACAGCCTCCATCATCCTCGCATCCTAACCCGCCAGGACGTGGGCGACTATCCTCTCAAACCTTCGGCCCATCTGATCCTTCTACAGTGGACTGGTGACCTATGGAACCCATTTTCTATGACGTACGACCAATCGCCTAATAGCGGGAAATAATAGTTACGTTGAGTTGTGGTGTAATGGTTAGCCAGTGCAGTTGGCCAGTTGTCCGGTCTTCTCGGACTATTCCTTGACACTGGGTCATGCAACTTGTTAACTTAGGTGTGGCTGTTGTGTTGGTGACAGCTTCTACACCTTAAACAAATTCACGCTTAGGAGGCCCTTGGGCCGGCCATCCTCCTTACACGAGGGGCAACCATTATGTATGTATGTATGTATGTATATGTATAGAGAGAGAGAGAGGGAAAGAGAGAGAGAGAGACGCAATGACAGACAGGGAGGAAGAAGAAGAGAGAGAGTGAGAGACAGAGATAGAAAGAAATTGGGAGAACGATATAAAAAAAATAGAGAAAGGAATAAAGTTGGCAGATGAAGAGAGAGAAAGAAAGAGACCTAAGGAGAGAAAGAAAGAAAGAAAGAAAAAGAAAGAAAGAAAGAAAGAAAGAGATAATATAACACGACATATTCACTTCCCATCACAACACCAACAACACGTCATAACTTTACATTCCACAACACTAAACACACACACACACACACACACACACACACACACACACATAAACAAGCTTAAATAATCCACAAGTATCATTAAGGTGAATCATTGTCTTTACGTCTCCATAAGACACACAAGTATATGTCATTAACGTAAATATTTTGGTTTATTCTGATTCATCTTATACACCACAGCACTGTTTATGTCACTTCGCCGCCATAATATAGACACATGGGGGGGAGGGAGGACTGTCTTGGTACGTGGACTGGGGATATATTTGGTTATTTTACAAGTTTATTTACAATCTAATTTCGCGCCCTACAGCCTATTAAGGGAGGGGGGGGGGGGGGTATTCAGCGGGTGACCTAACAAGTCTAGCAGGGGGCACAAGAGGTCCTGGTTGTTCCACCTTAATTACCTCGCTAGACTGAGACAAAATCATGTGACCACCCACCGGCAACACTACCCCTACTTGGTGTTTGGACTCATATATTGGCGAATTGTTTCGTCATTGTTTTACCTGTTAACTACCTATCAATATTACTAGTTTTATCTCCAAATGGTAGAGAAATGTGTTGTTTTTGTCGGTATATAGGTAATAATAGGCAGCGTTTTATTTTAGTCTTTCATCGTTCGTCAAAATTTCTTCCCCGGAATATAGAGGCGGGGATATTCCCTAGAAAGCGTGTGTTTTTCCCCTGAGGGCAGAGCGTCTTCTTCCTCTCTTATCTTTTATGATTATCATAAACCAAGGCGCTATTGTCCTCCTGCCTCGTCTCTTTCTCTCTCTCTTTCTCTTACTCTTACTCTTCTTTCTTCTTCTTCTCTCTCTCTCTCTCTCTCTCTCTCTCTCTCTCTCTCTCTCTCTCTCCTGTCATCTGCTTCATCAGAGCTCCAGTTTACCCTCCTCCCACCTCTCTCTCCCTTCTTCTTCCTTCCTCTCCTCTCTCCCCTCTTTCCTTCTCTCTCCCCTTTACTTTATCTGCCCATCCATCCCCTCAGTTATCTCGTGTAACAAATACAATAATAATAATAATAATAATAATAATAATAATAATAATAAACAAGAACTTAAAATCATTATGTAAAGAGTAAATAAATAAAGACCTTTTCTTCTACCTTACGAGAAAACTATGCTGGTCACTTTTAGTAGTTGAAATTGACAAGATATTCTTAATAGTTCTCCGGGTGATAAAAATGGTCTCAGCTTTCGGAAATATTACGAACGGATATACTGAGAAGCTATTTACTCTTGGGAAATATTTCCACTCGAGGTACAATTTGCTATTCAAGGTTCAAATAAAGTTTAAAGTCGATATTTTATGTTTCAGCAAAATAAAGTGATATGTTGTTTAGGTCTAATATTCATATCTTTAAGCTGGTTCAAGTATTACTCCATGTACAAGTTAAGTAAGCTTTCAGAAATATTCCCTACACCTAAAGCTGCGTCAAGTTTAAGCTGCCACAGCTATACAGACACATTCGACCTTGAGTAATACTCCTCACACCACCAATAAGTATCACTAAACTCCAGAAAATATTCCCCACTTTGGGATAGAGGAAGACATTTGTTAAGTTTAAGAGGGATATTTGCAAACAATTCGCCTGGGAGAGTGAAGGCAGGGTGGAGGGTGAGGGGTGAGAGGGGGTGGACGGTGAGAGTGGAGTGTGTGTGGTACAGTGTGAGGGTGGAGGTTGAGAGAGGGTGGATGGAGGACTCCCGCGTATAAAATCTCACCCTCGACACACAGTTTGTCGAGTTAGCCGCCGCCATTGTTCGCGCCCCGTGTAATGTGTATGTAAATGAAGGTGTTTTCTTGAGGCAGATGAGACTTGGAGTGTCGTGGTAGAAGGAGAGATGACCGTGACCCTCAACACAAGGTCATGTCCTCCCTATCCTGACCTGGGTTGACCCTGACCTTATCGTGTTACATTATTGTGTGTCGATCTTTTTACACACCGACCCCACTCAAGGTCAGCCTCTTCCCCTGACCTCTCGTGACTGTGCCCTCATCATCACCACACACGAGGTCAGGTTTCTGTCATGACCTCCTAAGACCGTAACCTCGTTGTCTCATTATATGTTAATTATTTTCACCACCACCCTCCCCCCTCACCAGAGGTCAATTACCCCGTGACTTCTGTAGGCTCTTGACCCCACCACCACCATACATTAGGTCAACTCCCTCAGTGACCTCCTCTGACCCTTTACGTGATTAAGAATAGTATTTATTTGGGATATTTATGGCAAAATGTGTCTTATTATAATGTGTTGACGTCATTTTTTGTTTACTGTCTATTCACCCTAATCAAAAGATATGTTATTTATTAATTACTTACATTATCATCATATTATTCACCATCCGCCATTTCTAATCTCTCTCTCTCTCTCTCCCCCATTTTCTTTGATGATTACTTATCGTTTTTTTTTTCCCTTCTTTACAGGTAAGTGTCGGAGGATAAGCTAATGTGACGCCAGTGAAGGAGGGAAGTAAGTGGATAGTAATGACATGAGTGGATGATATGACTGACATGAGTGGGTGATATTTACTGACATGAGTGGATGATACGACTGACATGAGTGGATGATACGACTGACATGAGTGGATGATACGACTGACATGAGTTGATGATATTTACTGACATGAGTGAATGATACGACTGACATGAGTGGATGATACGACTGACATGAGTGGGTGATATTTACTGACATGAGTGGATGATATGACTGACATGAGTGGATGATACGACTGACATGAGTGGATGATATTTACTGACATGAGTGGATGATATGACTGACATGAGTGGATGATACGACTGACATGAGTTGATGATATTTACTGACATGAGTGAATGATACGACTGACATGAGTGGATGATAAGACTAACATGGGTGGATGATATGGAGGGGAGAAATGAGGGACGTGTATAGTGGAATGACATGATTGAGGTGAATATGGCGGCGCAACGTGATATGAGGTAATGACATGAGTTGGTGACATGAGAGAGAGAGAGAGAGAGAGACTTCATTACTCATTCAAATACACTAATGACCAACAGGTAAGTACTTTCCATATTACCTGTATATACTTATTCTCACTAAACCATTAGTTGTTAAATTATATATAAATTCGTATGTAAGTATAAAGGAAATACATAGAATGATATATATATATAACCTACATATTATATAGTTATCAATGATATATGAGTATAGGGGAAATTCCTGCTATATTTTAATAGATCATTTACATATCATTAAAGTATATGAGTTTGGCGTTACTGAAATAAACAACTTGAACTTAATTAAATCTTAAAATGACAACAATATATCTTGACTATACACTATGCGGCTATTGAATGGTGATATATAAAAACGTATAATATTTTGTTCTCAGGTGAGTAATTGCGTGTTATAGTATGCTGGTGTACTACTCAAATTGGTGACTGGAAATACGACTTTTTCTCACACTCCTGGTCGTTCAGTTTTCTTTGTTAGTCGTTGGTATTTGGCACGACTCATTATTAAGACATGTTAGGTCGTTTTAACTCCTGTTTCGATCGTGTATGGTACTCGTTATGACCCACGTTCTTAGCCATCTGAGAATAAACGGTACACGTACGGTACAAGACTTAAGCGGAAGTTGTAATTGTGTTTATTTTTCTAATATTACCTTAATTCACTCAGGGATCTAGGTTAGGTTAGGTCAGGTCAGGTCAGGTCAGGTCAGGTCAGGTCAGGTCAGGTCAGGTCAGGTCAGGTTAGGTTAGGTTAGGGTAGGGTAGGTTAGGTTTTTCTTGGTCACGAACCCCCAGGAAGTAACCAACAGACAAACACCGATATCAATCACTCCCTGGGGTTGGTGGTTGTTGGGGGGGGGGGGGTGAAAAAACAAGTTCTATGACGTCATAAGTCAATAGTGGCCCTCCTCACTACACATGCTAACACACACACACACACTTACTACGCACTCCACTTACACTCACTGCACACTCTACAGTCACTCACACTCACTACGCGCTAACTTATTATTATTATTATTATTATTATTATTATTATTATTTTTATTTTTATTATTATTATTTTTATTATTATTATTATTATTATTATTATTATTATTTTTTATTATTATTATTATTATTATTATTTTTTTTATTATTATTATTATTATTATTATTATTATTATTTTTATTATTATTATTATTATTATTTTTTTTTTATTATTATTATTATTATTATTATTATTATTATTAACCATTGAAATAGTCAAGTTTCTGCTCTTGTTATTATCATTATTATCGTTATACTAACAATAATAATGATAAAATAATAATAAGACTAAAAATGATAATAAGAACAAGGCATAAGAAGCTTAAATTATTATCTAGGAGCATAAATCTTACCTGAGAATGTAGGTAATTATAGTAATTAATTGCCAAGGATGACTAATTAAAATCCATTAATTATTATACAATATTACTCAAATAGGAATGAAAACACAGAATACTTAAAAAAGAGAGAAAAATAACTAAATACTGCAACATTCCATTTACTAAACGAAAAAATAAATAAATTAAATAAAAATCTTCCCACAGTGAAAACAGAATGAAGACTAGACAAATAAAATATAAAACTAATCGAGAAAAAAATCAACTTCCCAACGTAATTTAATTTTTGTTTAAGAAAAGTTAAACATATATTAAAGTTTTCCCGTTTTGTAAATACAGAATCGAGTGGGTAATTAAAATATGGAATAAATATGGAATAAATTATGATAATAAATGGAGGGTAAACAAATAATTTCTTCCGGGTCATGTAATCTATTTCTTATACACGAAAATGTTGAATATGATGAGTGGGAGAGAGAGAGAGGAGGAAGGAGTGTGGGAGGAAGGTGGAATGAAGAGAGGGAAGGAGGAAAGGAAGGAAAAGGCGTAGTTGAGGGAAGTGAGCAAAGGAAGGAAGGAAGGAGGGAGGGAGGGAGGGAGGGAGGTGTCATAAGATATCTCAGACTGGCCAAGACACAGCCGCCACCCCCCACCACCACCACTCATCCCCACCCACACCGCCGCCGCCACTCTCCCCCGCAGCGAAAGAAACGATGACCGCCATATTTCGCGCATTTCGAAAGGAAGAAGACAATAAAGAAGAGAATGGATGAGGCGAAGGAGAAGGGAGAAGGACATTAGGCCCATAATACATGTGTGTTTTGGGGAGTCGACAAGATGGCCGCTGCCACCACCACCACCACCACCGCCAAAGCCGCCACCAGAGCCGCCGGCACCACCACCACCACCACTGCCACTGCTATTGTCACCACCACAACCACCAACACCAACACTATCATCACCGCCAAAGCCGCCACCAGAGCCGCTGCCACCACCACCACCATCGCTGCCGCTCACCGCAAAATGAAACGCACACACCAGAACGAAAGCTGTTAATTTATGTTACTGTTGTTATTAAGGTGGCTGTAGTTCAGTAATTTTACGTGAATCAAACAAATATCTATGAATTAAGTGATTTTTTCCTCATAATTTAATTTTTCATTTTTTTTTCATGTCTTCACTATAAGGGATATATTTGCCTCTAATTCATCCAGTCTAATTTTAACACTATATATATATTCCCATTAAGAAGTTTTATTTATTCTCAAATTCTTCATTAAATTCAAATCAAAATCCAGATCCATCATTAAGAAGTTTATAGCTCGCTACGACACTCGATCCATCACCATTAACGTGATCCGGACAAGACCTTGTGAGGGAATGACCAAAAGATGAAAAATTCCCCCCATTATATACCTGGACAGGGGAGGAGGCGGGGCTTGACTCTCACCACTGACCAATGGGGAATCAAAGAGAGTCTCTGCCTCATTGAACCAGCCAATGAGGTGCAGCACCATAAGATATGATCTTTTCCACTAACTGTCAACCATCTAGAGGTTGGTCTGATGTCTTCAAGTTACGGCCCTCGAGGGTCTCTGAGGTGAGGAGGGAGACGGTGATGGAGACGAGGAGACAGAGAGAGAGACGGTGATGGAGACGAGGAGACAGAGAGAGAGACGGTGATGGAGACGAGGAGACAGAGAGAGAGACGATGATGGGGACGAGGAGACAGAGAGAGAGAGACGATGATGGGGACAAGGAGACAGAGAGAGAGACGGTGATGGAGACGAGGAGACAGAGAGAGAGACGGTGATGGAGACGAGGAGACAGAGAGAGAGACGGTGATGGAGACGAGGAGACAGAGAGAGAGACGATGATGGGGACGAGGAGACAGAGAGAGAGACGGTGATGGGGACGAGGAGACAGAGAGAGAGAGACGATGATGGAGACGAGGAGAGAGAGAGAGAGACGGTGATGGAGACGAGGAGACAGAGAGGGAGACGGTGATGGAGACGAGGAGACAGAGAGAGAGACGATGATGGAGACGAGGAGACAGAGAGAGAGACGGTGATGGAGACGAGGAGACAGAGAGAGAGACGGTGATGGAGACGAGGAGAGAGAGAGAGAGAGAGACAGGCAGAGACAAGGAGGAAGGGAGAGACAAGGAAGAGGGAGAAAGGGAGACATACAAAGAGACATCGACAAACACGAGGAGAAACAGAGAAGGAAGGAAAATGAAAGAAGAAGAATAGAAGAGAGAGAATGTGAAGAATTACGATACCAGATGAAGAAGGGAATAGAAGAATTTAAGAAGACGATGATGACGAAGAAGATGAAGGAGAAAAATAGGAGGAATAGGAGGAGAAGGAAGAAGAGGAAGAAAAAATTGTCAGTCAGTCAGGTCTCTCTCTCTCTCTCTCTCTCTCTCACATATAAGAGGAGGAGTAGAAGAGAATAGAAGGATGGAAGAGAGAGAGAGAGAGAGAGAGATGGGAAGACAGGGGACGAAAGGGTGGTTAAGAGCATGTTGATAAAAATAGGGAGAGCTGAAAGGGGGAATGAAGGTGGAGATAATAGATACGTTAATGGAAGTTGGAACGTGAGAGGGGCGCAATAAAGATGGGAAGTGGACGACAATCACGATAAATTTAGAGAAGTAGGAGAATAATGGATATATTTTAGGAGTGGATGGCTTAAGGGAAATGAGAGAATGATGGATAAATGGTAGGAAGTAGAGGAATGTTAGATAGATGTAAGGAAATAAGGAAGAATGAGTAACTAAAGTGGGAAGCAAGAGAGAAAATGAATAAGCACAAGGGACAAGAAGGAATAAGAACACTGGATAAATCTGGAGAAGTAAGGATATAGTAAATAGTGGAGATAAGATATTATGATAAGAATGAATCAATAATTATAGGAAAAACACCAACGGATGAGGGAATTAGAAGATAATATATGATAAAACAGTGAGAAAGAAAAAATAGGAAAAAGCGAAATAGGGAAATATAAATATGTACTGTAGGTTAACGAAGAGAGGGAGAGAGGAAATGAGAAAAAGAGAGTGATATAAACAGAGAGAGAGAGAGTGATGATTGAGGAAACGGAAGAGAAGGGGTGATGACCAATGAAGTGTGAAATGGTAGAAGGCGAATGAGAGGATGTAAATAACGAAAAGGGGGAATAGCAACAAGGGGAGAGGGAATAAGTCACTAGCGGAAGGAGGGAAGAAGGGAAAATCGGATAACTTAACATAAAGAGGCAAAGAGTGAACGTGGGTAAAGGAAGAAAGAAAGAGAGAGAGAGAGAGAGAGAGAAGGAGAACGATAAAAAAGACAGAGTGAAAGGAAAGAAACAAAGGAATAACAAAGAGAGACAAAAGTAAACGGAAGGAGATAATGAAAGGAATAATGTGAAGAAAACAAATAAATTAGAATAAATACAGATGAATATAAAGAATGACAAATAACAAAAAATGAATGAAAGAGGAAATAAGATAACGAAGTAATAATGATATAATTACAAAATGAGAGAGTTAGTGTCTTAATTATTCTCGTAGTTATCTGTTATTTATGTTTTTCTCCTCTTCTTTACTTCTGCTCTTCTCTCTCTCTCTCTCTCTGTACAGGAATTATTTAGAGAGCGAATATGGGAGAGGAATGAGGGTTAGAAATAAAATAGGTTTATGGAAAATAGAATAACAAAATAGTGAAGAAAAGAGGAATTGGGAAAACAGTGAATAATTAAAGGAAAAAATAGAAACAAGGAATTTAATGGGGGGATATAAGAAGGAAATGGGGGGTGTACACAAATAGGTATGAAGGGTTAATTAGGAATGTAAAAAGGAATGAGAGGGGAAGGCGATTAAGGGAAGGGTGAGGATAACGTAGAAATGAGAAAGGAGGGGGACTGATAAACGAGAATCAGTAGATAAAGTTAGAGGAATGTGTATGTGTTTGTGTGAAGGAGAGAGAGAGAGAGAGAGAGAGAGAGAGAGGAAAGAAGAGGGGAAGAGAGGGAGAGAAAGAGGGAAAGGAAACAAGGAACTGACAAATGATTGGAAAGATGGAGACAGAACTAGCGAAAACGAGGAAGGTGGAGAGAGGCAGAAGAAAGAAACTGGTTCATGGGGAAAGAGGGAGTGAAGAGAGGAGAAGGAGAGAAGGAAGGGGAAGAAAGCTATGAATGAGGAATTTAGAATAAGTCTGCAGAGAAAGCCACAATGTAGGACGCTAAGAAAAGGGAGCAAGGAGAGACGAATGAACGGGAAGTGAGGAATTAAATGAATGAGGAATTAATGTAAATGAGGGAGAATTAGAAAGACTAACAAGAAGAACTCTAAAGGAAAATAAATGATTATTATTGTGATCAGAATGAAATAGTGAGAATGAAAGAAAAATAAGACACAGACAGAGATGAGAGAGAGAGAGAGAGTCGTTCGGGGATGCCTCAGATGTCATTTCGGTGAGGGCTTGACTACAGGCAGATAAATCATAAACATTCCTGCTAGTCTCTTGAACACGGAGAGAATCGGGCACACGCTCACCCGGATATAAATAAGCTCTTGTATCGTGTCCAATTTTCCATCATATTTGAATTCCACGCATGCCACCTTCTACCACCCCCCTCCTGCCTCCTCCTCTTACCACCCCCTCTTACCACCCCCTCCTTCTCCTCCTTCTCTTCTTACCACCCCCTCCTTATCCTTCTCCTCCTCTTCCTCCCTTCTGCTGCAACCCACCGAGAGTCCCGCTAGTGCTGAGGGTGCGACAGGAGGCTTCTTGTCGCACCTCTGGTAATGGTGGATCTCAGCAGACAGAGGTGCGTCAGGAGCTCTCTCCACCGGCCCGAGGTGCGACAGGAGAAGTCCCTGATGAGGACGTCATAGGATGCATCTGGTGGGTAGGGAAGAGGAGGAGGAGGAAGAGATGGTAGTAGGCAAAGGAGGAGAAGGGAGTGAAAAGAGGAAGAGAAGGAAGGGTGGCAGAAGGAGGAAAAGGAAAGATTGCAGGAAGAGGTGGAGGAATAAGGCTGGCAGGTGTGGGGTGAAGAAGGAGGTGGAGAAAGAGGGGAGGGAACAACAGGAGCAGAAGGAACATTTATAACAACATTTTTGCAGCATTTATTTGCAATATTTTGCAACATTTATTTGAAAAATTTATTTGCACAATTTATTAGCAAATTTAATTGCAACTCATTTTTCAAATTTATTTGCAATGTTTAATAAAAATTTTCTGCAACATTTTTGCAACATTTTTGGCATTTTGCGGGAACCTTTTAGGCAAAAAAAAATTGCAAAATTTAATTTAAAATTTTTTGCCATATTTTTTTCAATATTTTTGCAATATTTATGTGTAAGATTTTTTACAAAAAACTCGCATCATTTAATTGGCAAAATTTATTTTCAATATTTAATTGCAACACTTATTGGCAATATTTATATGAATTTTTCAGCAACATTTGGCAAAATTTATGTGAATTTTTCAGCAACATTTTTCGCAATTTTCGGCAACCTTTTTGAATTTTGTTTTCCACATTCATAGGCAAAATGTATTTGCAACATTTTATACGACATTTTGTTTTCAACATTTATTTGCATGTACAGTATCGGACAGCTACAAATGACTCAAGAAACTGTATGAATTATAACCCACAAACATATTATATATATATGGTCCAACCTCTATTTTCTCTCATAAAATATGATCATACAAACTCGGACTATACAGCGAGTATATACAGTAATTCTCTACTTCAGTACTTCCGCGAGCTAGGCCCAGCGACGACCTTGCGGTCCAAAACCGTTACCCCGCAAACCACCGTCTCCCGCTAGCTAAGTCCGGCGAAGACTTTGCGGCCAAAAGCCCCTGAGTGAGGCCCACCGACAACTTTTTGCGTTAAATCCGTATCTCTCAAACGACCGTCTCCCGTGGACCAATCAGAGAGCTTCATTCCCTGGACCAATCAGAGAGCTTCATTCCCCGAACCAATCAGAGCGCTCTATTCCCTGGACCAATCAGAAAGCTGTATCCCATCATTTTTGCAGCATTTTGCAATATCTTGCAACTCCCCCCCCCCCCCCCTCCAAATTTTAACATTACTTACAGATTTGCTTTCAAAAAATTTTCAAGAATTTTTGCCGACATTTATTGCATTTTTTAAGATAACATTATTGCAACACTATTTACCTATTTTGCAACATTTTTGTACCTTTCTTGCATTTTTGTAACATGTTTGTAACAATTCAAACATACAACATTCCGCAATTGTTTTATCCATTTTTTTAACGTTTTTGGCAGATATTTTTTTTGCAACAGTTTCTCTTTACAATCTTTTGGGCAATATTTCTGCTGTATTTTGGGATCATCTTTACACCGGGTTTTTTCTCACCATTTTGCCGATTTTTTTTTTAATTTTCCAACATTTTTTCCAATATTTGTACGTTATTTTTTTTTTTTTTACATTTTAGCGCTTGGGAACTTCGTGTTTTCTTCTTTCCTGGTGGTTATCAGCATATACCTAGATCACGCGCACCTACAGTGATTTACTTGCATATATGTATGTATGTATTTTTGCATACGTTGCTCCCTTCATTAAACATTTTTACATTTCTGGCAACAAATTTTAAACCATTTTCTAAGCTCCACATTTCAAAATATGAAGAAAAAGATACAAAAATACTTCCAAAGATGTTGCAGAAAAATTTACAAAAATGTTACAATTAAGTATTGTTATTATATATTCCCTATCCAAACGAATTACAGAACATTATCTCATCAATCAGTCTTCATAAGCAACTCGCTATGATAAGCATCCTCGCTATAAACCTTCACCTCTCGTCATGAACACCAAAGAAAAAAACATTACAAAATCCCATTATATATTTAATAAAAAAATAAACTAGATTCTCTCCGTAAATATAATCGAATCCCCCGCTAGAACGTGACTCGATACGAATAAAGGTGCTGCTAAATGCACTTGGTACTGCTAGCGCCGCCGTCTCATTCCCAAATAACAATAAGGACCTGAAACTCGCCCTGGGTGTTTATACAGATCCTGGGCGTCGGATATTGCCATCTCTGACTCCTGCCTCCATGAACCAAATATCCTACAGCCGGCGATAGAGACGAATAAAGTGTCCCCGTACCGATAATACTACTCATCTCTCTCTCTCTCTCTCTCTCTCTCTCTC
Organism: Homarus gammarus; assembly: GCA_958450375.1. Lineage (NCBI taxonomy): Eukaryota > Metazoa > Arthropoda > Malacostraca > Decapoda > Nephropidae > Homarus > Homarus gammarus. The sequence goes on along the minus strand of CAUDMG010003694.1, from coordinate 1,497,625 downwards.
TCTCTCTCTCTCTCTCTCTCTCTCTCCACACACATACCTACACTAACTGGTGATAACTGAAGTAAAATTGCTAAATAATAATAATAATAATAATAATAATAACTTCACATTGATTCAACAATGGCAAAATAAAAGCCAAACTTCTCTTGACTTTTCAAGACCCAAACATTAAATTTATACTCCGCGACGTCGTCTACCAGATCCATAAAATTTAAGCCTAAATTGCCTCACTTTAGGCCTACACCGGTGCTATTTTTAGGCCCCCCAAAAAGTTTGTTTAGGCCTAACTCTAGTTATAAACTTAATACGTTTTTACATGTTTGAAAGGGTTGGAAATGATTGAGTGAATACGATAATGTTTTATTTTTTAAGCTCAGGTAAACAAACTTGAGATTGATATAACGTTCTGGGATTTTGCTTTTTACTATTATTTATTAACTATTCATTATTATTATTATTATTATCATTTCGTTATCGTTATCGTCGTCGTTGTTATTCTCATTATTATTATTATTATTATTATTATTATTATTATTATTATTATTATTATTATTATTATTATAAGCTCAAGGTGGTAGCTTGTATTTTGTATGTTAATTAATAAATATTTATTTTAGTACATAGAGACAGAGAGACAGACAGACTTATAGAGACAGACAGACAGACAGACAGACAGACAGACATATAGAGACAGAGTCATAGCCCTCTCAACACCTCTCAACACCTCTCAACACCTCTCAACACCTACCAACACCTCACAACATCTCTCAACACCTCCCAACACCTCTCAAAACCTACCAACACCTCACAACACCTCCCAACACCTCCCAACACCTCACAACACTCTGGCAGATGGAGAGACACGAGGTACCCGCTTTAATCAATAGCTGTGTGATTCTCTGCCCTTTAAGCTGGCAGAAGGCGAATGAATATCTGAAATCAGGACATGAAAACTATCCTGGTACAACCTAATCTCCTTGTAACAACTCTCCTGTGCTTAGAGCCTAGATTTAGGACATATGAACTACCCTGGGACACCCTAGCAGCCTTGTAACAACTCTACTGTGCTTAGAACCAAGAGTAAAGATTATGAACTACCCTAGGACATCCTAATCGCCTCGTTACACTATTTGAGTCTTTTAACCAATGATTAAGACAGAGAATCAACACTTTTACATCATTATTGTCTTCTACTAGTAACCATTTTATCCTAATTGGGTCGTTACCGCTCATTCAATACCCCAAAACTGATGATTAAGACTTAAGAACTAACCTATTCCATCTTAATTGGATCATAACAACTCTATGGTGATTACAGCCAAAGATCAAGTCATCAAAAAGAAGAAAAAAAATTATTACATCTTCATTAATTTCGTAATGCCTCGTTTGTAGTCAAGAGCCAGGGATTAGGATTGGAAAACTGCCCAATTACCTCCAAAATGCTGATTGGAGGATTACGTACAGTAGGTTGGTTAGATAGAAGGTCACCTTGATATCACCTTTAATTATAAACAAAACAACAACAACAGCAGCAGCTATTTAACGTCTAGAGATGAATTAGACGAAGGGAAGAGTGAAGAAAGGCAATGCAGAAAGAGAGAAAATAAAAACTTGATGAAAAAGGAAGAACAAACTAAGAAAGAGAGGGTAAAAGGATAGAAGAGGAAGGGGAGATGGAAGAAGGGGAGGAAGGAGAGATGGTAGAAGAAGATCAGGAAAGAGATGGTAAAAGGCAGAAGAGGATGGAGAGAGGGAAGATGAAAAAGAAGAAGGAGAGATAGAATAAGAAGAGGAAGGGGAGAAGGAAGAAGATGAGGAAGGAGAGAAGGAAGAAGATGAGGAAGGAGAGAAGGAAGAAGAGAAGGAAGAAGAGAAGGAAGAAGATGAGGAAGGAGAGAAGGAAGAAGAGAAAGGCGGTACTAATTATAATATACGGTCGGGTTAAGTTTTTATAGCAAAATAAATTGACGCAAAGGTAAATATAACATGACGTATTATTATTATTATTCGTAGTAGTAGTAGTAGTAGTAGTAGTAATAGTAGTAGTAGTTGTTGTAGTAGTAGTAGTAGTAGTTGTTGTAGTAGTAGTAGTAGTTGATCAAGGCAGCTTCACTCCTCTAGTGTTCACAACCTCTGGCGGGATGGGACCAAGTGCAAGATGTTTCTACGCTAGACTCGCGGAGGTGATCTCCGAACAGAAGCAGCAGCCCAGAAGTTATGTTACAGCCTGGATGAGATGTCGACTGTCTTTCTCTCTCCTTCGGTCGGCTTTGCTCTGCCTCAGGGGAACGAGAGCTTCTGCCCCAACTCCGACAACTGCTGCAGATATTGACTATGAGGCTACAGTCACTGAATGCCGCATAGATCTGCGGCTCAACTAATTTAACACAGATAGGATAGCTACTTATGTATTAGGATATATAATATTAAGGTAATCAAATGGTGGCGAAGGTGTGGCTATTGGGGGAAGCTGGAGGCCACGTTTAAGTAGTAGTAGTAGTAGTAGTGGTGGTGGTGATGATTGTGGTTGTGATAGTGGTGTTGGCTGGCATTGGTGATGGCTGTTGTAGTGATGGTATTGGGTAGTGTATCTGGTGGTACTAGTAGTTACGGTAGTGATGATAGTGATGATGCTGGCAGATGGTGGTGATGATAGTACCATAAACATTAACCACTATTAGGTGGTTACCACTACCAGGCGCTTGAGTGTGGTTGGGGGGTAGTGTTAGTGATGGTGGTTGCTGGTGGTGATGGTGGTAGCAGTAACATAAAGATCAACCACCATTATGAGTTACCACCACCAGTTCCTGCAGAGTGGGTGGATAATGGTGGGTGGTGGTGGGTGGCTGGACTAACTTAATACCTCTGTAAGTTCTTGCCTCCCCCCTCCCCCCCTCTCCCCCCTCTCACAACTCCTCCCCAGCTCCTTAACTTACACTACACCTGCAATAAGGAGTGAGTGGTGTGAGTGGAGTCAGTGAGAGGGTAAGAGTGGGGTGAGAGGGGTCAGTGAGAGGCTTAGTGTGGGGCGAGAGGGGTTAGTATAAAACCGAGTGGGGTGAGAGGGGTCAGTATAAGACTTAGACTGGAGTGAGAGGGGTCAGTGATAGGCTTAGAGTAGCGTGAGAGATTTGGAGTGGAGTGATGGGGTCAGTGAGAGGCTTAGAGTGGGATGAGAGGGGTCAGCGAGAGGCTAAGAGTGGTATGAGAGGGGTTGTGAGAGGCTAAGCATGTGTGGAGGAGTGGGACTGGTGAAGAACTAGTGTGTGTGTGTGTGAGTGTGTGTGTGCGCGTGTGTGTGTGTGTCTGTGGCTGTGTGTGTGTGTGCGTATGTGTGTGCGTGTATGTGTGTCTGTGTCTGTGTGTGTGCGTGCGTGTAAGTGTGTGTGTGTGTGTGTGTGTGGTAGGGAATTTGTTGTCTATGAGATTACTGTTCACACACACACACACACACACACACACACACACATAAAGACAGAGTCGTGACCGGCATGATCCCAGGTAAAGCTCTCAGGTAGACGCTGGCCACCTGAGCTTACCTGTACTTAAAAGTGGTCATTAACCCCACCGAGAGTACGACAGCATTATACAGCAAATAGTAATGTGTATGAACCCCTCTTGGACTTTAGAAATTCCCAGACTAATGGTTCCTGACTTTCGGGGCTTTCAGTTTTACGGACTTTTTGGTTTTACGGACTTTTTGGTTTTACGGACTTTTTGGTTTTACGGACTTTTTGGTTTTACGGAAATTTTTTGTTTTACGGATTTCCGAACTTGAGGGACGTCGACGGACTTAGCGGACTTGTAGCAAAGTGACCGCAGGACCTAAAAAATTAATGGAGTATTATGAACTGTTTTTTTAGGTGAGGTGAGGTGAGGTGAGGTGAGGTGAGGTGAGGGATTAAAGGAGGGTTGGGGGAGGGAAAGGGAGGTGGTGGGTAAAGGGGTGAGGAGAAGGGAATGAGTAGAGGGGTGAGAGGAGGGTTGAGGGGAGGGTAATTGAGAGTAGGGGGAGGATGAGAGCAGGATTGAGGGCAGGGTAGTTGAAGGAGGGGAAAGGGAGGGAATGGGAGGGGAGGGGAGGGAAGGGGTGAGGTGGGGGCAGGGGGGGGAGAGGGCTGGTAATTAGGGAAGGTCTTATGAAATAGAGTGCCTCATACCTAAAGCGACCACAATACACCCATGGAGCAATGCCAAGTGGGAGGGAGGGAGGGAGGAGGGGAGACAGGGAGGGAGGGAGGGAGAGAAGGAGGGAGGGAGGAAGGAGAGACAGAAGATGAGAAGAGGGAGAAGAGTGGATGGAAATATAGAGCGAGGAATAAGAAGAAAGAACAGCTAAAGGGTGATAATGAGGGTAGAAGAATCAAGGGAAAAAATATTTTATAAAATGAAAGGAAGAGAGAAGGAGGATTATCTTAGAAGAAGAAAGGAAAGGGAATGAAGGAAGATGTTACTGAGGAGGAAAAGAGATAATTAATGAAGGAAGGAAGGAAGGAAGGAAGGAAATAATTCCAAAGAACTCCAAAATTAACTTATTACTTTAATTTAATGAACAAAAAATCAAAATCAACAAAACCTATTGAAAAAAACACAATAAAGTTTCACTACATCAAAACTCACGAGAATGTTGTAAATTTACCCAAAATCTTTCAAATTTAACAAAGAAAACCTGCATTGGTGACCAAAACTTTCAAAATTAACCGAAACTTTTAAAATTACCCCAAAACTTTCAAAATTATCCCCAAACTTTTAAAATTAATAAAAGACAGACAATCTCTCTCTCTCTCTCTCTCTTTTTCGGCTCTCGGTAATCCGATATATTACCAGACCGTAAATACCGTGGCTTCCAATTCCCTCATATAAACTTGAGATGAATGATAGGCCATTTTATTGTCTATATACCATTGATGAAGCAATAAATACGATGAAAGGAAAGGTGGTGATAATGGAAGCAAATGATAATAATAACTTAGATAATAATAATGGTAATTAAACTTGCATTAAGGTTAAGATTTCATTAAATGTAATATTTATACTACTACAAAAGATACTACTACTGATAATCATGTTACTACTACTACTACTACTACTACTACTACTACTACTACTACTACGTACTACTATTACAACTAGATAACTTGGATAAACAGTTTTATATATTCTTTTTCTTGGGTTGTATACATGTTAATTGTCACATAGAAAGTGGTACACATAGATGGTACACATACAGAGATACGAATGCCTAGAGGTATACATACACATATAATATACGGTTAAATTACATACACAACTCATCTATACAAATAATACACAACACAAAACTGTTATTTGATATTTTCTGGCGAATAAAAATCACGAGAAAAAAAAATTATATTGAATTTGATATCCATTTTAGGTATTATTATTTTACACGACAATGAAAAGATAAATATTTCTTTTGGGCATAAAATTCTCCAAGTCTTGTGTCCGTCCCAGAGGAATTTCTTTACGTGTAATTCTCTATAAAAAGGAAATAGAATTTAGTTATATTATTAAAAATTCTGAACAGGTGCGAAGGTAAATGTCGTAAGTTTTTCCTTAAGGATTTTCATGAATGTAAATGAGGGGAGACGATAAGAGGACAAGGGGAGGGGAGAGAATTATGGGAGAAGGGGAGAGAAGATGGGGAATGGGGGAGATAGTGAGAGGGGAGGGGAGAGAATTATGGGAGAAAGGGGAGAGAAGATGGGGAATAGGAGAGATAGTAAGAGAACGAGAGATAGAAAGAGAACAAGAGATATAGAGAGAACAATGAAGAAAGAGAGAATAAGAGAGATAGTAATAGAGAACAAAAAAGCTGAGGAGAGAACAATAGAGATAGAGAAAGAACAAGATAGATAGAGAGAGAGAGAGAACAAGAGAGAGAGAGAGAACGGGTTATATCTCATCAATATTTCAACCTCATTGTATTCAACCCACTGACTATAAACCACCATAAGTAAGGCCTTGAACACCATAGAGTCAAAGGGGTTATATTGCTCTTGTCTTCTGGTAGGATTCTCACCCTTCCGGTTCCTGGGGCTTACAACTGTCTACCGTTCATTGAAGGGATTGAAGGGGTCTGGTGCGTGGTAATTGGTGTGTGTGTGTGTGTGTGTGTGTGTGTGTGTGTGCGTGTGTGTGCGTGCGTGTGTGCCCAGTAAGATATGACTAACGGAGATAGATAGACAGATGACAGCTGGAGGAAGACAATGACAGCTGGAGGAAGACAATAACAGCTGGAGGAAGACAATAACAGCTGAAGGAAGACAATAACAGCTGGTGGAAGACAATAACAGATGGAGGAAGACAATAACAGATGGAGGAAGACAATAACAGCTGGAGGAAGACAATAACAGATGGAGGAAGACAATAACAGCTGGAGGAAGACAATAACAGCTGGAGGAAGACAATGACAGCTGGAGGAAGACAATAACAGCTGGAGGAAGACAATAATAGCAAGAGGAAGACAATAACAGATGGAGGAAGACAATAACAGCAAGAGGAAGACAATAACAGCTGGAGGAAGACAATAACAGATGGAGGAAGACAATAACAGCAAGAGGAAGACATTAACAGCAAGAGGAAGACAATGACAGCTGGAGGAAGACAATGACAGCTGGAGGAAACAATAACAGATGGAGGAAGACAATAACAGCTGGAGGAAGACAATAACAGCAAGAGGAAGACAATGACAGCTGGAGGAAGACAATAACAGATGGAGGAAGACAATAACAGCAAGAGGAAGACAATAACAGCTGGAGGAAGACAATAACAGATGGAGGAAGACAATAACAGCAAGAGGAAGACATTAACAGCAAGAGGAAGACAATGACAGCAGGAGTAAGACAATAACAGCTGGTGGAAAACAATAACAGCTGAAGGAAGACAATAACAGCTGGTGGAAGACAATAACAGATGGAGGAAGACAATAACAGATGGAGGAAGACAATAACAGCTGGTGGAAGACAATAACAGATGGAGGAAGACAATAACAGCTGGAGGAAGACAATGACAGCTGGAGGAAGACAATGACAGCTGGAGGAAGACAATAACAGCTGGAGGAAGACAATAACAGCAAGAGGAAGACAATAACAGCAAGAGGAAGACAATGACAGCTGGAGGAAGACAATGACAGCTGGAGGAAGACAATAACAGATGGAGGAAGACAATAACAGATGGAGGAAGACAATAACAGCAAGAGGAAGACAATAACAGCAAGAGGAAGACAATGACAGCTGGAGGAAGACAATAACAGATGGAGGAAGACAATAACAGCAAGAGGAAGACAATAACAGCTGGAGGAAGACAATAACAGATGGAGGAAGACAATAACAGCAAGAGGAAGACATTAACAGCAAGAGGAAGACAATGACAGCTGGAGGAAGACAATGACAGCTGGAGGAAGACAATAACAGATGGAGGAAGACAATAACAGCTGGAGGAAGACAATAACAGCTGGAGGAAACAATAACAGCTGGAGAAAGACAATGACAGCTGGAGAAAGGCAATGACAGCTGGAGGAAGACAATAACAGCTGGAGGAAGACAATAACAGCTGGAGTAAGACAATAACAGCTGGAGGAAGACAATAACAGCTGGAGGAAGACAATAACAGCTGGAGGAAGACAATAACAGCTGGAGGAAGACAATGACAGCTGGAGGAAGACAATGACAGCTGGAGGAAACAATAACAGCTGGAGAAAGAAAATAACAGCTGGAGGAAGATAATAACAGCTGGAGGAAGACAATGACAGCTGGAGGAAGACAATAACAGCTGGAGGAAGACAATAACAGCTGGAGGAAGACAATAACAGCTGGAGGAAGACAATAACAGCTGGAGGAAACAATAACAGCTGGAGGAAGACAATAACAGCTGGAGGAAACAATAACAGCTGGAGGAAGACAATAACAGCTGGAGGAAGACAATGACAGCTGGAGGAAGACAATAACAGCTGGAGGAAACAATGACAGCTGGAGGAACACAATGACAGCTGGTGGAACACAATAACAGCTGGTGGAAGACAATAACAGCTGGTGGAAGACAATAACAGATGGAGGAAGACTATAACAGCTGAAGGAAGACAATGACAGCTGGAGGAAGACAATAACAGCTGGAGGAAGACTATAACAGCTGAAGGAAGACAATGACACCTGGAGGAAGACAATAACAGATGGAGGAACACAATAACAGATGGAGGAAGACAATAACAGCTGGAGGAAGACAATATATATATCATTCATACAAGCCTTTTGTTGTAGGATTTAGAGTGTGGCCTGGCAGGTGCTGGCTCACTAGTGTTCAGCAGCTAGTGAGTCACTGCAGGAAGCTGGTCCACCCAAGGGTTGTTCCACCATCATGAGGTAGACCAGATGGTTGTATATATAGACAGCTGAGTGTGTTGAACAAGGCGGGAATCCTCCACTCTAGCCAAGTATTGAACCCGTAGATGTTAGTTTTAGAAGAGATCATTATACCATTTTATTATTGAATATTACAATCATTCGTATACCTTGTTGTAGTTGAATGTAGGTGCGCCAAGACCGTAGACTTGTTATTGATAGATTGTCCTCTCACACGATTTATTTTCTTCAATAACCCACCAAAGTAATAATTTATACAATATTCTTACATAAAACCCAAAAACTACCTGTCTTATATAAAACCAAAATATCATAGATGTAATGAATTAGTATTTTTTTTTGGGGGGGGGGGGGGGGGGGGGCGTGTAAAGAAAGGTAACCACTCCACATATCTTATCGATTCACCTTAATTGAACAGGTGAGTGTTGACTATGATGTATGATGATAGCTTCATTCATCTCTCTACCAATACTTTTTTTTAATTCCCCACTAATGACTTACACTTAAATGGTTGATGGTGGCCCTTGTGATGAACGTGAGGGGAAGGGGAGGAGGAAAGGGGAGTAAAGGGAAAAAGGAATAGAGAGTAGCGGGAAGGGGAAAAGAAAGACGAGGAAAAGGGGGAAGGGGTAAAAGGGAAGAGGGAAGGGGTAAGGAAATGGGAAATGGGGAAGAGGGAAAGAACGGAGAAGGGGGAAGGGGAAAAGAGAAAAAAAGGGAAAGGGAAGGAATAGAGAAAAGAGAGAGACCAACGGAGAATGAAGAGCGTGGGGAAGTGGGAGGGAGAAATTAGTAGAGAAAGGGGGGAAGGGAAGACGGAGAGAAGAAGAATGAAGACAGAGACCTGAGAAGAGTGAGAAGACCATGACAGCTGGAGGAAGCCAGTAACAGCTGGAGGAAGACAATAACAGCTGAAGGAAGACAATAACAGCTGGAGGAAGACAATAACAGCTGGAGGAAGACAATAGCAACTGGAGGAAGACAATAGCAGCTGGATGGAAAACATGACAGCTGAAGAAGCCAAGAACAGCTGGTGGAAGACAATAACAGCATGATGGAAGACAATAACAGCTGGAGGAAGACAATATCAGCAAGAGGAAGACAATAACAGCTGAAGGAAGACAATAACAGCTGGAGGAAGACAATAACAGCTGGAGGAAGACAATAACAGCAAGAGGAAGACAATAACAGCTGGAGGAAGACAATAACAGCAAGAGGAAGACAATAACAGCTGAAGGACCACAATAACAGCTGGAGGAAGACAATAACAGCAAGAGGAAGACAATAACAGCTGAAGGACCACAATAACAGCTGGAGGAAGACAATAACAGCTGGAGGAAGACAATAACAGCAAGAGGAAGACAATAACAGCTGGAGGAAGACAATAACAGCAAGAGGAAGACAATAACAGCTGGAGGAAGACAATAACAGCTGAAGGACCACAATAACAGCTGGAGGAAGAAATAACAGCTGGAGGAAGCCAATAACAGCTGGAGGAAGACTCTAGGATACCATGGCAATACTCACAAGTGTTGGTGACAGCTGGTGAGGGAGGAGGGTCACAAGCAGGAAAGGAAGACTCCCTCCCTCCCTCCTTCCCTCCTTCCCTCCTTCCCTCCCTCTCCTCTTACCTTCCCTCCCTCTCTCCCTGCCTCCCTAGTTCCCTTCCTCCCTCAGATTACCGCTACTACTACTACTGCTGCAGTAAGACCCAGATACTGTCGGGAAACCTTGGGATGGTGCAGCGCGGATGTGGAAGAGGCCGCAATGCGAGAGGGGGGGGGTGGTCTTGGAATAGGAGGAGGAAGAGGAAGAAGAAGGGAAGGGAAGGAAATGGAATGGGGTGAGGCCAACTCGGCGCCCTCCGCATTACGCCCGCAACACCATTAGGAGCAAAACCGATTTCCCTTTATCTGCCTCCTTCTATGCCTTCGTCTGTAGGGACCGCCCTCCTCCTCCTCCTCCTCTCTCTCTTTCATCTCCCTCTTCTTCCTCCTCTCTGGCCCACCCAATTCATACCCTCCTCCTCCTCTCTCTCTTTCATCTCCTTCTTCTTCCTCCTCTCCGGCTCACCCAATTCATACCCTCCTCTTCCTCTCTCGCCTACACCTCTTACTCCTTCTCCTCATCCTCCTCCTATCCCACCCACCCCTCTTCTTATCCTTCTTATTCTCCTCCTTCTCCTCCTTCTCCTCCTCCCTCGCCCTCCCCAATTCTTCCTTCCCTCCTCCATTCCTCCTTCCTTCTTCTTTCTACTATATGTATTCCCGGATCTCCTAGTCCTCTATTCCACCCTCCTTTCCTCTTCCACTCTTATTCCCTTCTCCTCCTTCTCCTATTTTTCTCACACCTCTCCCTCCTCTCCACATCTCTCTCCTTCTCCCCCCTTCTCCCCTCATTCCTCCTCTCCCCTCTCATCACCTCCATATATAGTTCTCCCACAAAAAAACCCACAGAAATTGTTTAGTAGTTCACACACACACACACACACACCCACACACACACACACACACATGTTGGTGAGTGTATTTGATTGTGTGTGTGTGTGTCTGTGTGTTTTGCTGGAGTTTGTGTTTGTGTTAAGTTAGGATAAATCATCTAAGGGTGAAATAAGCTGGAGGTTAATCTTCAAGTGATGCGATTATATTAAGCACGTGTTAGATGATTACAAAACCTGTTAATATGTATTGCTTCAACATCAAACTTTACAAAACAGATAAAAAATAATACAAAAAAACATTTCCTCCCTTCTCGGTTACATCAAGCTATTGTTATGATCAATTTCCTTTCCTTTGTTTTTACTGTTGTTGATATTGTTCAGCTATTGTTAAAATGCCATAGAGAAAGTAATTGAATATGACAGACGTATATTGTCCTTGGCGGTGGCGGTGCATTAGGTCCGACTCTACAACAACTGGACGGAATTAGATTAGCAACACGTTACAACACCACTCGCTCTTACCTGTAAATAACACCAACTTACCTGTGTGTCTGTCTGTGTATTATTCTCTCTCTCTATCTCCCCTCCTTCCCCTCCTCCTGGCCCCCTACACACCATCCTCCTTCCATTCCTCCCCCTCACCTCATCTTCTAACACATCCCCCCTCCTTACCCTGTTACTCCTCCCCTCCCATCATCGTCCCACAAATCTCATTCTTTCCCATCCTCCCCACCCTACCTCGCCACCTCATCCCCTCAGGTGAAAGTGGGAAGGAGGGTGATAGTACAGGGAAGTAGGTGACAGCGAAGAAAGTAGATGAGTGAGGAAAGTGGTTGAGAGTGAGGGTGAGCTTTGGGTGAAGGGATGAGGTGGGCGTATTGGGTGAGAGGAAGGAAGAGGGTAAAGATGAGGTGAGATGAGAGAGAGTGAGAGGAAAGAGGAATCAGAGAGAAGGAGAGAGAATGAAGAATGGGGAGAGAAAACGGAGGGGTGGAGTAAGGAAGAATATAGGGAGATGAGAAGAAGAACAAGGTCAAGAGGAAAGAGAATGAAGAAAAGTTGAGAAAGGAAATGGGAGGAGAGGGGAAAGGAATGGGTAAGGAAAGGGAACAGGGGAGAGTTGAGGTAGGAACGAAAGAGGGGAAGGAAGGAGAAGGTGGATGGGTGAGAGTAAGGGGAAATAGTAGAGTATTACATAATGACAGACGTGAGGGAAAAAGAGGAGGGAAGGGAAGGAGGGGAAAAGGGAGGGGAGGAGTAAAATGAGAATGGTGAGAGGAAGAGATCTTGCACCTGGCCCAAAAGGGAGAAGATGGCGAGCTGAATGTTAACCAGGCTGGTGAGGGGAAGTGAAGGGAGGGTCTGAGGTAAATGGGTGATCTGAGAGGTGAGGAAAGGGTCTTAAGTGAGGAGAAGCCTTTAGAAGAGGGAAAAATCTGAGAGGTAAGGGGAGGTGAGGAGAGCTCTTTCGAGGTGGGGGAGATCCTGAGAGGTGAGGGGAGGTTCTAAGAGGTGAGGGAAAGTTATGAGAGGTGAGGGGAACACATAAGAGGTGTGGCCAAGACTTAATACTTCAATCTTGAATTATTTCTTGAATCACATCTCCAGTGAGTCAGAAAAACATTTCCTCGTTTCCCCAATTATGTGAAATCTTAAAACACGAACGTTTATAATTAAAATTTGTGTTTCCTACGTTAATGAGCTAGTTAATGTCAGCCTTCAATTAGGGGATAAAACTTAACGCAGGAGCCTTTGAAAATTCATTAGTGTGCCGTAGCTTAAGTGAGGCAATTAAATGTGGCCTCAGTCGTTTTCACTTAGGATATTCAAACAATCTTATAGACCTTCAAGAATCTATATCCTGCCGTGTTCCCATTAGTAAATCTATGGTAAGATCTCTTAACATTCTATAAAAACCTTACATTAAACGTGAGTCAAATAGATGTGTTCCTTAATCATACTCATTTACGATATAAAATTGAACTTAAAGTCTTTGAGGAGTTCACAGCTTCAGTGAGCCTATTATGGACATTTTACTACAGATTTACTTGAGTTAAAAAAAAACTCTCACTGAAGAACCCTTGAGAGTTGGAGCAGGTAAAGGGAAGCATCACTCACCTGGCCAGACGGTAGCAGGTAACGCCTTCTAATTCTCATTAAATCTCGCTCACCTTGATGTTGATGGAAGGGCAATGGTGACCTTGTTTGATAACCCTTCCTTCTCCCATTCTTTTTTCCTGACTTCCTCCCTATTTCCTCCCTCTCTTCCTGATCCCTCCCTCCATCCCTCTTTTCCTTCATCTCTTCTTGACTTCCTCCCTTCCTCCTTTCCTCTCTCTTTTCCTGACTCCTTCCCTCCCTACCTCCCTCCCTCTCTTCCTGACTTCCTGCCTCTTTTGCCTCCCCCTCCTCCATCACACTTCCCCTCTCACCATCCTTCTCCCCCCTTTCCATTTCCTCATCCTTCTCCACCTTCCCTTCTCCACATCCTTCTCTTCTTGCCGCTCATTCCTACCCATACAATATTTCCCATTTTCTATCTTGCTATTCGACCCGTTTTCTTTGCGCTTAAGGAGGGGGGGAACTAATGCTGTGTACTGGGACCGCCTTTGCACCGCGTTAATAGCCCTTGCTGAGAAGACTTGGCCCCATTAAAGGATTTTTTTACCTCTCTTTTTATGGAACCTGTGTTAAAGGTACTTAATTACTGAAGAAGAAAACTCACTAATTACGTCATTCGTGTCCCTCCTTTCTCCCTCCTTTCTCCTCGTTGATCCATGGGAAATATTATCGTTTTCTTAGACTCTGATCAGAATTATTTTTATATGTTTGTAATAATTCCATTCTCCCCCTTCCTCCTTCCCTTGCCCTTTTCTTCATTCCCCTTCCCCTAACCTTCACCCTTTCTCTTCCTCCCTACCACTACTCCTCTCTCCCTCTCCTCCTCTTCCCCTTTACCCCTCCTCCCTTCCCCCACCCCTCCTCCCTTTCCCCCTACCCTTTCTCCCTCTCTCTCCCCATACATTCCTTGTCTATGGGGGAATAAATCCTGCTTCGCCCTATACAGACTGAGACACATTTGGGGTTCATTTTGGGGGAAGGGGAGGAAGGGGGAGGAAGGGGGAAGAAGGGAAGTAGGGGAAGGGGAGGAAAGGGGGGTGAGGGATGGGGGGGAAGGGGTGGATGGCCATTCCCAGTGGTATCCTCTTAGCTGTAAATGGGTCAGTCGCCTCATTAATTATTTCACCATCATTATCATCATCATTATCATCATCATTATCATCATCACTATTATTTTCATTATTATTATCCTCGTTTTTACCACTAACACCACTACCACTATTTCAACAACCATTCCTACCACTAACATTATTATTACTACTGGCACTACCACCATTATAGCCATCATTACTACCACCACTACCACCATAACAACCACTACTACTTCTACCACCAATACAACCACCGATTTAATTACCACCATTACACCAACAACCACCATTACCACTACCATCACTATCACCAGTAATATAAAAAAATACCACCACTTCTACCACAACTACCACCATTACACCAACCACCACCATTACCATCAGAACCACCCGTACAAAAACCAGCAATTAAACCACCACTATTACCAGCAACACCAGTAACATAAATACCATCCCCACTACCACAACTACCACCACTACCACAACTACCACCATCGCTTGCATCGCCAGGGTGTCGACGATTATCTGAGCAAGAGAAGGCTATTTTCTCTTTATCTGAAATATGATCATTCCTTACGACCCGACCAGTCCCGTGAATATGACGAGGGGGTGGTTGTGGTAGTAGGTGGTGGTGGTAGGTGATGGTGGTAGGTGATGGTGGTAGGTGATGGTGGTGGTGGTGGTAGTTGTGGTGGTAGGTGATGTTGGTAGGTGGTGGTGGTAGGTGATGTTGGTAGGTGGTGGTGGTAGGTGATGGTGGTAGGTGATGGTGGTAAGTGTTGTGGTGGGTGGTGGAGATAGAGAGTAGTGTGGTAGAGTAGTGTGGTAGAGTAGTGTGGTAGAGTAGTGTGGTAGAGTAGTGCGGTAGAGTAGTGTGGTAGAGTAGTGTGGTAGAGTAGTGTGATAAAGTAGTGTGGTAGAGTAGTGTGGTAGAGTAGTGTGGTAGAGTAGTGTGGTAGAGTAGTGTGGTTGTGGTAGTAGGTGGTGGTGGTAGGTGGTGGTGGTAGGTGATGGTGGTAGGTGATGGTGGTAGGTGGTGGTGGTGGTAGGTGATGGTGGTAGGTGATGGTGGTAGGTGATGGTGGTAGGTGGTGGTGGTAGGTGATGGTGGTAGGTGGTGGTGGTAGGTGGTGGTGGTAGGTGATGGTGGTAAGTGTTGTGGTGGGTGGTGGAGATAGAGAGTAGTGTGGTAGAGTAGTGTGGTAGAGTAGTGTGGTAGAGTAGTGTGGTAGAGTAGTGCGGTAGAGTAGTGCGGTAGAGTAGTGTGGTAGAGTAGTGTGGTAAAGTAGTGTGGTAGAGTAGTGTGGTAGAGTAGTGTGGTGGAGTAGTGTGGTAGAGTAGTGTGGTGGAGTAGTGTGGTTGGCATATCTGTGACATTGATTAATATCAATACTACAACACAACTGCTGACACTGTATACTGACACTATACTGCCACACTATACTGACACATTATACTGCCACACTATACTGACACTATACTGACACACTATACTGACAATATACTGATACACTATACTGCCACACTATACTGACACATTATACTGCCACACTATACTGACACACTATACTGACACACTATACTGACACACTATACTGGACACTATACTGACACACTATAATGACACGATACTGGACACTATACTGACACACTATAATGACACTACTAGACACTATACTGACACACTATACTGACATTATACTGACAAACTATACTGACACTATACTGTCACACTATACACACACACTCACACACTCACACTAGACTCTCACGCACTCACACACTTTAAGGTCCAGCTCGGGGTAAGGAATTATGACAACGGTAATTGAACAAAATTTTATAATTCTCTCTCTCTCTCTCTCTCTCTCTCTCTCTCTCTCTCTCTCTCTCTCTCTCTCTCTCTCTCTCTCTCTCTCTCTCTCTCTCTCTCTCTCTCTCTCCATCCTTAAACTTAATTATTCTCTAATTATTCAACTTCCTCTCCTTCCCCTTTCATTCCTGTTTCGTGCTCATCTTTTGAAGGAGGAGGAGAAGCAAAGGAAGAGAAGAAGTAAGAAGGAGGGACAGCGTTAGAGTGGGAAGGGTAAGGGAGAGGTAAGGGAGAGGTAAGGGGTAGGTATGGGGAGGTAAGGGAGAGGTAAGGGGTAGGTATGGGAGGTAAGGGAGAGGTAAGGGGTAGGTATGGGAGGTAAGGGAGAGGTAAGGGAGAGGTAAGGGGTAGGTAATGGGTAGGTAAGGGAGAGGTAAGGGAGAGGTAATGGGTAGGTAAGGGAGAGGAAAGGGGCAGGTAAGGGTTGAGGTAATGGGCAGGTAAGGGAGAGGTAAGGGGTAGGTAAGGGAGAGGTAATGGGTAGGTAAGGGAGAGGTAATGGGTAGGTAAGGGAGAGGTAAGGGAGAGGTAATGGATAGGTAAGGGAGAGGTAATGGATAGGTAAGGGGTAGGTAAGGGAGAGGTAAGGGGTAGGTAAGGGAGAGGTAAGGGGTAGGTAAGGAAGAGGTAAGGGGTAGGTGAGGTAAGGGGTCAGTAAGGGGGAGGGAAAGGGGTCAATAAGGGGTGGGTAAGGGAGAGCTACCATTCTAAACCATTAAAAGTAAGGGAGGGAAGGAACCTCATTTTCGATGCTTTTAATTAGTTTTACTCTTCATTAGTAACACTCTCTCTCTCTCTCTCTCTCTCTCTCTCTCTCTCTCTCTCTCTCTCTCTCTGATCTCGTTTGTCTGCCTTTATATTGTTTACTGTTTGTGTTGTTCGTGACAGTTTGTTTGGGTTCGTGGACTCAATGGTGTTTGTGTTGTTTGTGTTGTTTATGTCGTCTACAGTGTTTGTTTGTGTGTTTGTTTGTGTTGTTTATGTCGTCTACAGTGTTCGGTTGTGTGTTGTTTGTGAGTAATTAGACTGAGCGTGGCGTAGAGAGGTGAGAGAAACCAAGCTTAATTAGGTTTCTTTTGGAGGAGGGAAGGGGAGGTGGGGGGGAGGGGAGGGGGGAGGGAGGGGGAGGTGAATGGGGAGGGGAAGGGGGAGGGAGGGAGGGGGAGGTGAATGGGGAAGCGGAGGGGGAGAGGTAGGATGAGGTGGAGGGGCAGAAGGAGGAGAGGGAGGGGGAGAGAGGGGGGGAGGTAGGGGGAGGGGAAGGAGGAGGAAAGAGAGGAGGGGGGGGGTAGGAAGAGGGAAAGGAGGAGAAGGTTGTTAGAGGTGGGAAGAGAAAGAGAATGAGAGAAAGACTAAGAGAAGATGGGGAAGAAAGATAGAGGGTGATGAAGAAGTAGACAAAGAAATAAGAGAACGAGAATACGGAGAGAGAGAGAGAAATTATATTAAGGATACAAAGAAAAGAGATAGAAAGAGTAAGATAAAGAAAGAGAGGAAAAAAGAGAGAAAAAGAGAGAGTTAGGAGAAGCAATTAGCTGTTACCACGCTACCATTTTCTTTACTCATCAGCGTTATGGAATGGACCGCCAATTTTAGTATTTACATGTTAAAAATGATCCCTAAAACGCTCAGTGTTCGTGGGTTATATCGCGCCAATTTTAGCATTTAGTTGGCAAAAATATTCCAACAAAATGTATATTATTCCTATGAAATAATCGCAAGAATTTTTTAATTTGTATAATGAAGATTCATCAAGGAAATGTTGTAATTTTAATGGACTCGTGGTGATAATTATGTAATGTAATGTATATAGTGAAAGTCCTCGAGGAAAATGTGTATTACCTCAGTGGAATATCCCGCTAATTGTTCTTATTTTTATAGTTGGAAACCTCAGAAAAAATAAAAAAATACATCTGGCAATTTTTTGTATTTATATTGTATAAATTCGCCCTGGAAATTATATTATTTTCATGGAACAACACAAGAATTATATACAGGATATATATATATATTTATATAACCAGAGAATCTTTGAGTGAAATGTGTAATATTTCAATGGACTGTGGCGCCAGTCCCTCGCAGCACAACGCCTCTAACAGCTTCAGAATCCCACTTATTAGCGGAGCTTCTCGTGTGGCTCAGCCGTAAAAAACATTGTTGGAACACTTCAGCGCGGCTTACAAAATGCAGCGTTGTCAGTTTTCCGTCTAGCAACATATGCGATCCTGCCCGTCACACGTCCAGTTAAGCATTTTTTGGGGGCGTTCCTGTCTGTCTTGTGAGACGGGCAGTGTGTCACCTGTTAGTTTCGTGCCTCCTCCTCCCTGACTGCTCCACTACAAGACAACAAAAGACATAATCTCCCGCCAACAATGTGGAGGACTTGGCTACGTGTTCCCGCCAGAATATTGTTGACATTCATAACTCTTTGTCGTGAATGTTATCCAGATCGCATTAAACACTTTTATTTAAGCTTTGTGTTTACATCTCGTTTTCATACAAACTTATAAGTCTTTAAAAACTCTACAACCTTTCTCAAAAAAATAAGTTACGTGTTTACTCAATCAATATTTACTTAATCACTACAGGTCAAAGGTCAGAGGTAAGTTGTTTGACCTAGACTTGACCCATCGTGTTTGGTCGGTCTTTCTTAATAACCAAACACGTGTTTTGTATATGAAAACACTCTTCAAAGACAGACCTTTTACAGTGAGTCGTCTTTACCTTTACAATAATTGAATCACCTGGAGATTAGCCCCTGCTTATGTCACCTAAAGATTAACAACGTAATGCTAACGTAACCTAACCAAACCTAACCTAACCTAATCTAACCTAACCTAACCTAACCTAACCAAACCTAACCTAACCTAGACTAACCTAACCTAACCTAACCTAACCTAACCTAACCTAACCTAACCAAATCAAACCTAACCTAACCTAACCTAACCTAATCTAACCTAACCTAACCCAACCACCCCAGATAGCATTAGAGTGTTTAATGTGAAATAATCTTATGTGATGCCAATAGTTTAGTTTTGTATAGACGAAAACATTCTTAATCCCACCCTACCACCATTACTACCCCCATCACTACCACAACTACTAGCATTATTTGTATCGCTATTATGATACTAGTAAGTTATTTGACCCGTTCAATAAAATTTCCTCAAGTTAAAATTCAAATAATTTCAAAATTAAAAGAGCTGATGATTTAAATTTCTGTACAAAATCGATAAAAACTTAAAAACTGAAGATAAAAAAATAGTTCAATAAATCTCACCTTAACATTTAAATCCCAAACAAGACAGTAAACTACCTAATTACCTAATCACTCTGGAGCAGTAAGATTACAATCCCAAAAGGTACTAATGGATTGGGAGAGAGGAGACGTGATGTTGTCCTCACGGCTGTTAATCCTCAACTAACTAACTCTGAAACCCACCACCAGGATTCCCACCTCACGACCAATCACAGGAGTCCACATACTATACTAAGAATGCCAAGTCCTATATATCAGATAGTCGACTCTAGTGGTCAGCGCCATCTATCGAACAGATTCTTCCCTTTACTAAATCTACCTACCATACAGAATTCGTGAAGTATTTTATCATAACACTATTGTCACAGTATCGTCACTACTACCACCATCCATTACCACTACTATCATCACTACTATCACCACTATTACCACTACTGTCATCACTACTATCACCACTATTACCACTACTGTCATCACTACTATCACCACTATTACCACTACTACCACTATCTTCACTGTCATCACCACCAATTATTATTATTATTATTATTATTACATGTCATCTGTCACATCATTATCGCCTATCTCAACTCTCACCAATATCTCAGACTCTCCCTCATTCTCTCACCAACATCTCAGACTCTCCCTCTTTCTCTCACCAACATCTCAGACTCCCCCTCATTCTCTCTCCATCAAAGACGAAGAGTCAAGCGAGAAAGATTTGCCATTGGGAGGAAAATCAGATTCCTTCATGGCCGCACCGTGAGGCGTCTTACTGTTACCTTGGACACATTCAGGTTGGAAGTATCTAGCGAGAGTCTCCACTGATGACAATTTGCATCTCATCTGTGGTGGGGAGAAGGTGGGAGACAGAGAGAGAGGGGGGTTGGGGGGTGGTGGGAGAGGAAAGGGGGTGTGGGAGAGAGGGGAGAGGGGGGTTAGGGGGTGTGGGAGAGAGGGGGGGTTAGGGGGTGGAGAGAGGGGAGGGTAAGGGAAGTGGGATTAGGGGGTGGAGATAGGGGAGGGTAAGGGAAGTGGGATTAGAGAATGTATTTAGAAGGGTTTTCTTTCGTGTCTATCTGTCTACCTGTCTGTCTGTCTGTCTCTACTCGTTTCTGTCTCTTTCTCTTCTTAATCTACGCTTCTGTCTGTTTCTCCTTGTTTATCGGTCTGTATTTCTTTTATTTTCCTTGTCACTTCTGTTCATTATTCACTTTATCAATTCCTTGGTATGTATATAATCTACATCTTTATTTTACTGTATTATTATTATTATTATTATTATTATTATTATTATTATTATTATTATTATTATTATTATTTTTTTTTTTTTTTTTTTGTTTATTTTGTTGTTGTTGTTGTTGTTGTTGTTGTTGTTGTTGTTGTTGTTGTTGTTGTTGTCCTCGTCGTTGTTGTTGTTGTTATAAGAGCAGTCCACCTCATAATAAACTGGTTCGCTGTTGACATTGACCAGAAATTATGTTTATCAAGAACTTAAATTAACCTTAAATAAATAATGCATGTGAACCAGAATTCTCTCTCCATCTTACGATTTTTTTTGTTATAATTCCCGTAAATTTAAGTGATGTCTGTGAATAAGAGCTGTTCTTAAGTCCTGGTGAGTTGAACTTGGGACATCCTTCAGTCACGCCCCCAGCTGTTGGCATCCTTTAAGGAGAGTCCTACTCCTTCTGCAGGAGGACCCTCGCCTGTTAGTGAGAGGCTGGGGAGAGGGAAGGGAGGTGGGAGATGAGGGGTATGAGAGGGGAGTGTGGTGAGAAGTGAGAGAAGGAGAGGGTTCGGTGAGAGAAGGAGAGGGGTCGGTGAGAGGGAGAGTGGAGTGTGGTGAGAGAAGGAGAGGGAAAGATGGTGGGAGATGAGGGGATGAGAGGAGAATGTGGTGAGAGGTGAGGGACGGAGAGGGGTCAGTGATAGAAGGAGAGTGGGTCGGTGAGAGGGAGAGTGGAATGTAGTGAATGGTGAGAGAAGGCGAGGGAAGGATGGTGGGAGATGAGGGGATGAGAGGGAAATGTGGTGAGAGGTGAGGGACGAAGAGGGATCAGTGAGAGATGAGGGAAAGAAGAGGGAGAGAAAGGGAAGAAATAAATCTAAAACAGTCAATAAAAAACACATGTATAGAGTCTAAAATACCATAGATAACTAATGTATTCGTGGTCTTGTCTTCCCCCAGAACTATGACGGACGGTAACATCTCCGCTATCTTGGATTCCCTACAGACAGGATACGACAAGAGAATAAGACCCCAATATGGAGGTAAGTTGGCTCCCGTCTAGTCTTAGGGGTTGACTTGACACACCCTCTTAGAGCCAGTTAGGGAAACCTGAAGAAGGGAAATATTTACACAGACAATCACCAGTACCCCTTCCCTCCCTTCTCCCTCTCCCTCTTCCTCCCCCTTTCCTATCCTCCTACACACAAAAATAAATATCTTCTTTTCGTCTTTCTTCTTCCCATTGTATTGAACCTATCCCTCCCTTCTAAAGATCTGTCATATCTGTCATACATAACTGACATATTTTCTGTCAACAATGTCAATTTACCTGTCTCCTCTCACCTGCCTGCCCCCCCCCCCCCGCCCCAATGACGAAATATATGTATATATACAGTATTCACAAACACATTTATCTCTATATATTAATCCCAATGTTTGTTGATGTTAATGTAAAATTTTTGTTCTTACTTGTAATTAATGTATATATAAAAATAGGCACACAAAACTATATTAATGTATATCATGAATATATATATTTTAGTTAGCTAGGAGCCATTTATATAATTTTTTTTTTTCAATGTGTGTTAATCTGTTTCTTGAGGTACCTGTAGTGTGTTAATTACTCACCTGTCCCCCCCCCCCCACCACCTACCACCTACCACCTGGCCAGTGCGTAACACCACATCCTCTGACCTTCAACTGTTAAATACTGTTAACATTGGCATTGTTAATATGAGTTCTCTGTTAGATAGGCGTAAGTTAATTCCCCGCCTGTTAAGTCAGATTGATATTGTTAACACGATTATTAACATAGAGTTAATTTAAACAGATCTAGTGAGTTATATCGATGTTATTTTTTGTTCATTATTTGAAATAATAGGGTAAAATAATATAGTTAAAAGGAGTAATAAGAAATTTAAAGAAGGATAAGGAAATATCAAAGAATAGAAGAAAAGAGGAGAAGGAAGAATGCAAAAAATAAGAGGGAAAATAAAAGAAAATTGAATGAAACAAAAGTCGAACAGAAAAAAAAACAATAATCAAGAAGAAACAATGAAAGATCAAGTGAAAAACAAAAGAGAAACGCCATTTCCTTTGGCTTTTATTATAGAAAAAAAACCCACAACTCATTATAACACTCGTCTGTGTCATTATAGAACTGAGGACAGATTTACATACTCAATTCTGAAGTCTACGCTCATTTAATTTTCCTCTGAATATAATTTTAATGGTTTCAAATGACTCTATATATAACGATCTAATGGTGATAAAGGGTAGAACGGATTGCTCTCTCCATATAGTCCGGTAAATAGAGGAGATATATATAATAGTTTAATTAATAACTATAGCAGATGATGATAGAGTCACAATGGGAAGGTTAATGAGTATTTTAAAGGGATAGAAGAGTAAAAAAAAACAAAGAAAATATCTAATGGGGATAATGGTTGAAATAGTAACTGTGTAGATGCCTATTGATGATATTAATGGACACGTTAATGGTAAACCTAAAACCTAACTAACACTTAATGGAACTGACATATGATAGTTACCTAATGGATAAAAATAATGACTAATAGTTCCTAATGGTAAAATAATTGATACTAAATAATTACTGTAGATAAAATAATAGTAATCAAATGGAGACAAATGGTGAAAATAATGGTTTGTTTAATGGGTTAATGGTGACTACAGGAGATGTGGTGTGCGCCAGGCTGGTCATCTTCCTCCCTCTGTACTAGTCTTAACATGCACCATTACACTGTTATTATGGTGTGTTTCTTGAGAGCCGCCTTCGGCATCTGTCTCCTCCTGCATCATCATCACTATCATCACCATCATCACTATCATCATCACTATCATCATCATTATCATCACTATCATTATCTCTTTCACTATCATCCTCATTATCATCACTATCATCACCATCATCATCATCACTATCATCACCATCATCATCACTATCATCATCATTATCATCACTATCATTATCTCTTTCACTATCATCATTATCATCAACATCATCATCATCATCACTATCATTATTATCATCAGCATTATCATCATCACTATCATCACCGCCATCATCATCACCATCATTATCGCCACAATCATTATCTTCATTATTCGTTTCATTAGCGTCATCATTATCATACTCCTCGTTATCGTCATAATAATAACCACTACCACCACCACCACCACCATCATCACCACCACCACCAACCACCATCATCACCACTAACCACCATCATCACCACCACCACCACCATCATCACCACCACCACCATTATCACCATCACTCTCCCTTCATGTTTCACCACCACCATCCTTACCACCACCACCACCACCACCACCACCATCACTACCACTGGACGGATCAGGGAAATTTATATGAGAATAATATCAACACACGTCATTACCCATGTGGACCAATCACGGCTCACCTGCGCACGTCACCGAGTCTTGGAGGATTTGTCAATGCTAATGTAAAGTTTTAAAATATTTCTAAGTTTTGTTTCACATTGTACACCAAATCATTGTACATCGAGCCATTGTAGTACACGTAGATACAGTACAAGCACCTATAGTGTACTCCAGCTGACCGATCCCCTGTACACCTAAATACAGGTGAGTTTTCCTTTAACAAGATAATGCTATCCAACACTTTCAGGTAAGGAAGTATATAGACATTACCATCAGTGTTAGTTTAGACCATAATGACATATTTTCACATTTCCCTGATCCGTCCACAGGTAAGACCACGATGTATTTCCCTTAATCAATAGTCAATAGTATAAGGTTACCTGTCTGTGCTTCACTATGGCCAAATACTTTAATATATAACTTCTATATTTCAGGTGTTCTAGTTGTGTCTGTGTGCGTATATATGTGACACAACAAGCTGTCATATAAAACTGTCACGGCATGACAGCCTCGTTCACACACAATCATCTCACTTGGAAAGCATATATATATTTTTATTTTATTTTTATTTTTTTTTTTTGGGTGGGGGGAGGCAATGAAAGTTTTATTTATGCAATGGACAAACGCGTTGCAGTGTTGTGTTTGGGTCAACAACGTGTCACGAGCGACCATGGGTTTTACGGGCGTGAGAGAGAGAGAGAGAGAGAGAGAGAGAGAGAGAGAGAGAGAGAGAGGTTAAAAGAAAGTGAGCTGTCTTTCATGTGTCTATATTCATTCCCCAGTTAGTGTACACAAGGGGAGCTACAGAGAGGGGAGAGTGGGTGAGAGTGAACCATGGTACACTTCAAGCCCACTCCCCTCTCCCAATAAGTGAGAGAGAGCGAGTGATATAGAGGGAGAGTGGAAGAGGAAATGATGGAGAGAAGGGGAGAGAGTTAAAGAGGGAGGGAGGAAATGAGAGAGAGCGAGAGAGTAAAAAAGAGAACAGAGAAAACAAGGATAAATAAGGCAGAAAAAGGAGAGAGATAAAATAAAATAAGAAGGAGGGAAGGAGAGTGAGAGAGGGCCACGGTTCAGTGCCTCCCTATCTGGCACTCTCCAAGCCCTCTCTCCATGGCTTACAAGTGGCACTACCTCACACCTTGGCCCTGGTGCCAGTTACTATGAGCTCGGGATGAGAGGGAGCAAGTTTAAACGCTGCCTTCAGTGAGAGACTAAGACGGGGAGAGGAAGAGGCTGGCTTATTTTCCTCCTCCTCCTCCTCTTCTTCCTCCTCCTCCTCTTCCTCCTCCTCCTCCTCTTCCTCCTCCTCCTCCTCCTCCTCTTCTCGTCCATCATCAAAGAATTTAGAATTGTTAGCAAAAACAACCAAGGCGCCTTAAGTGAATTCCCAGAACGACCTAGAACGGAAACACGTAACACCTGTGGGAAAAAATTGAAAAATATTGTTATTTTTAATAGATTTGAAATATAATCGATTATTATTATTATTATTATTATTATTTGTAGTAGTAGTAGTAGTAGTAGTAGTAGTAGTATTCATCCCTTCCTTCTCACTTTAACCTGTCCTTATTCTTCATCGTATCAACATTAACCTCCTTTCCTCACACCTCACCTCACCACTTTCTTCACACCTCACCCCTCCCCTCATCATCCTATATAAGACACCCGAACCAAAAGAAACAAGAAAGAAAAAAGTTGGGAACGAAAGAGGAATTTTTCTGGGTCAGGATTCTGGCCTCATCATACGGACACCATCTCTACCCAAGCTCTCAAAACATAAAACTTGTTACCAAAGAAAATTCACAACCAGACGCCGTTTTCTTTATCGGTTTCCTCCCTTTTCCCACCCCCCTTGTTTCCTTCTACTCCTCTCTCTCTTCCTTCCTTCCTTTTTTCCTTCCCACTCTCTTCATCCTTCCACTTTAACCCCTTCCCACACCCCTCCTTTCCAATTTAATCCCTCTCCACCCTTCTTCCCTCTCCCCCTTTCCAACCCTCCCTCTCCCTTCCACCTTAACCCAGAGAAGAGAGAGAGAGAGAGAGAGAGAGAGAGAGAGAGAGAGTTGTGTCTATTGAATGGTTTTGTATGTGTGTGTGTGTGTGTGTGTGTGTGTGTGTGTTATGTATGTGTGTATGTGCTATGAAGAAACAAACAAAACAACTTCAGCAAAATACAGAAAAAAAAATAATTATATTCACTTAACACACACACACACACACACACACACACACACACATACAAAAACAAACAAACACACACACACACACACATACAAAAACAAACACACACACACATCACAAATTACACCAATAATTTAGCCTAACGAAACACAAACATTCTTTGCACATTACGACGAGCTATTCACAAACGCCTATTAGTTATAACAATTACTACGGTACTTAACGACACTGACTTATGACACTGACTTTACGACACTGACTTTACGGCACTGACTTATGACACTGACTTTACGACACTGACTTTACGGCACTGACTTATGACACTGACTTTACGGCACTGACTTATGGCACTGACTTTATGGCACTGACTTTACGACACTGACTTTACGGCACTGACTTTACGGCACTGACTTTACGACACTGACTTTACGGCACTGACTTTATGACACTGACTTTACGACACTGACTTTACGACACTGACTTTACGGCACTGACTTTATGACACTGACTTTACGACACTGACTTTACACCAACAGGTGATTCAGGAACGACAAAAATTGATTTATGAACGTGTGTGTGTGTGTGTGTGTGTGTGTGTGTGTGTGTGTGTGTGTGTGTGTGTGTGTTATAGGCAGCTTGTCGTCGTATTTTTTCTAAGCAAACTTTCCCATTGATAATTTTTTCCCGTCACTAAGACAAATATGGAATAATTTTAACACTTTCTCCTAAGTTAAAATAAGGTCTCCTTGTTCTTCACCAATAACTTATTATTTTGAGATTTCGTTATATTTATCTCCCTGTCTCATATTCTCCCTTTCTCTCACTTTCTCTCTCTCTCTCCTCTCTCTCTCTCTCTCTCCTTTGTATTCCTCGTAACACTTCGTATTTTTTTCACCCTTCCTCATTCTCTCCCTCCCTTTTCGCTCCTTTTCCCCTGTCTCACTAACTTCCGCTCTCTCCCTGTCTCACATTCTCCCTGTCTCACACTCTCCCTGTCTCACACTCTCCCTGAGGAAAGTATAGAAAGTGTTACGAAGTTTTATCAAGAGAGAGTTAAAAAGTTGAGGCAAGGAGGCTAGGAAATTCCTCTGTGTGTGTGTGTGTGTGTGTGTGTGTGTGTGTGTGTGTGTGTGTGTTAATCTATCTCTCCATCCTCCCTCACTTCCTCCCTTCCTCCATCTCACCCACCCTATTTCGCTCCCTCTCTCTCTCTCTCTCTCCCTCCCTCCTGTCTCTTACCCTCCCTCCCTCTCTCCCTCGCTACTGTTGCTCCACAAGGACCTCCAAGTGGTGAGGAGAGGGAGGAGTGGCGCCCTCCAGCCCACCTCACTCATCTGATAACAATGCTGCCAAAAGACGAGGAGGAGGAGGAGGAGGAGGAGGATGATGAGGAGGAGGAAGAGGATGATGATGAGGAGGAGGAGGATGAGGAGAAAGAAGTGATATGATGAGGATTAGGAGGAGGATGAAATTTTCCTCTACGCACACCCTCTTCCCCCCCCCCCCTCCTCTCTCCCTGTTCCCCCCGGCCACACCCCCAGCAGGAGGGAGGGGGCGTGGACACAGTGAGGTACAGCTCTAATAAGTCGATAGAACCCTTGACGCCTTCACGATGACCTCACGAGGATGTGATCGAAGATACGCCTCTGTACAGTAGACCACAAGTGAGAGGGAAGAGGGAGGGGTGAAAGGGTGAGAGGGAGAGGTGAAAGGGTGAGAGGGAGGGGTGAAAGGGTGAGAGGGAGGGGTGAAAGAGGGAAAGGGAGGGGTGAAAGGGTAAGAGGGAGAGGTGAAAGGGTGAGAGGGAGGGGTGAAAGGGTGAGAGGAAGGGATGAAAGGGTGAGAGGGAGGTGGTGAGAGGGAGAGGTGAAAGGGTGAGAGGAAGGGATGAAAGGGTGAAAGGGAGGTGGTGAGAGGGAGGGGTGAAAGGGTGAGAGGGAGGGGTGAGAGGGAAAGGTGAAAGGGTGAGAGGGAGGGGTGAAAGGGTGAGAGGGAGAGGTGAAAGGGTGAGAGGGAGGGGTGAGAGGGAGAGGTGAAAGGGTGAGAGGGAGGGGTGAAACGGTGAGAGGGAGGGGTGAAAGGGTGAGAGGGAGAGATGAAAGGGTGAGAGGGAGAGATGAAAGGGTGAGAGGGAGGGGTGAAAGGGTGAGAGGGAGGGGTGAGAGGGAGAGGTGAAAGGGTGAGAGGGAGGAGTGTAAAAGTGAGAGGGAGGGGTGAAAAGGTGAGAGAAAGGTGAAGACGAAAAGGAGAGGGAGAGGTAAGGTAGAGAAAAGGGTGAATGGGGGAGGGATGGGTAATGGGGATAGAGGAGGGGAGGAAGAAAAGGAAAGGAGAATAAAGAGGTGAGGTAAATAGGGGACTGTGAGTAGAAGAAGACAGGAGAGAAAGACGTAAGGGCAGGTGGGGAGAGATGAGGGAGAAGTGAAGAAGAGAAGAGGGGGAAGAAAGGGGAAACGTGAAGTGGAGAGGGTGGAGAGGGTGGGGGGGGTGAAGAAAGGGGAAAGTAAAATAGCTAATAGTGTTTTATGGGGTTTTATGGCACTCTCCTCTGGTGGCACTCTCCTCTGGTGGCACTCTCCTCTGGTGGCACTCTCTAGCATGGTGTACACAGAGACTGGCACCATCTGTCACCCATTACGTGTGTTACAACAAATGGCAGTGCTGAGGCAGACGCCAAACATCCATTATAAGGTTCATAGTCAACCACACTGAGGGCCATGGCGCTGGTGTTACTCACCCAGGCGGGGAGTGACGGGTGTCAGGGTGGTGTTACTCACCCAGGTCGGGAGTGACGGGTGTCAGGATGGTGTTACTCACCCAGGTGGGGAGTGACGGATGTCAGGGTGGTGTTACTCACCCAGGTGGGGAGTGACGGGTGTCAGGGTGGTGTTGCTCACCCAGGTGGGGAGTGACGGGTGTTAGGGTGGTGTTACTCACCCAGGCGGGGAGTGACGGGTGTCAGGGTGGTGTTACTCACCCAGGTGGGGAGTGACGGGTGTCAGGGTGGTGTTACTCACCCAGGTGGGGAGTGACGGGTGTCAGGGTGGTGTTACTCACCCAGGTGGGGAGTGACGCGGGACTTAATTTTTGGAAACATAAATTATCCTGAAAATGGTGTTAAGAATACTTTATGTTGAGCTACGTTAAGATACTCGTCAACCGTCTGTCTTGTTGAAGAACTTTATACTAAAATATAATAATATATATATATATAATATATATATATAATATATATATATATAATATATATATATATATATATTAGTGAGAAAATTCGGTGTACTCTAACATACTGTTAAGAAACGTGATTACAGCCTTTATTAGTGTCAGTGTGTGTCCACAGGTCATCCCTCACCATATAGGAGAACGGACACAGGACATAAAGACACAGGTTATGTCCCCCGGCGTCCTAAAGGCCTCAGTAGCGAGAGGAGGCGAGGCTCAGGTGACGCCGTCGTTGTTATTGACGTGGGGCGACCATCAAGGGGGATTATAGCGGATGTCTTATTACGAACGTCAGCTCGTTATAAGCCTTATATGTTATAACGAACTCCATCCTCGTCATAAAGATTTTGTCAGATAATATTAAATAAATGCCAGACCTGTTTTCTATCGCATATTTTATAATCATTACGAACACCACATGACTGTTGCTATGTCCTCACCTCACGACAACATTCATCATATATTTATAAAGTTCAGTTTTTCTTAACATTTATTTATTGTAAAACCTGATTTATTTTACTTAAAGACATTAGATAAATATCCTTAACAGATTAGTGGTATAATGACTAATCTACAACACATACTCTTAATATAACAACTATTGAGGCACAACAGTACAACCTCAACAACAAAATAATACCCCGCAGAAACATATTTTCTCATAAGCCTTCTGTCGGCGGGAAGTCTTATCAATAAACATATCCTATTATGAGTGACCCTAAGAGGCATTATACCCGGACGTCCTGCCTTCTCTCTCCTCCGGATTTTTATCTCGCGAACGATTCACTACACAATGGCGCTGGTGACCACAAGCACAAGTAAGGAGCCTTTGAGGTTAATGCTGCAAATACCATCAATGGAGAGGGGGGAGAGGGAGAGGGGGTGGAAAGAGTGGAAAGAGGATGGGAATGATGGGGAGGTGGAAGAGATGGGGAGATGGGGTGTTCGGGTGGAAAGAGGAAGGGATAGGGGGGAGGAAAGGAAAGGGGAGAGAGTGGAAAGGGGTGGAGGGAGGGGAGAGATCAAGGGAGCTTAGGATAAAAGGGTAGAAGTTTAGGACGACGGGAGGGAAATTGAGGGATGTCGGTAGGGAAATGAGAGGAGGAGGGAGGCAAGGTGAGGGTGAGGACGCAGCCTGGGGTAAGAGGGGAGGGGAGAGGGAAGCGCGTGGGATGAGCAGAGAAGTGAGAGGGGTGAGGAAGGAGTAAAAGGAGGCAAGAAAGGAGTGAGTGGAGTGAGGAAGGAGTGTGGAGAGGGAAGAGGGAAGTGAGTGGGATAAGAAGAGGAGTGAGAGGGGTGAGGAAGGAATGAGGAGAGGGGAGTGAGTGGGTTGAGTAGATGAGTGAGGGGAGGAAAGAGGGGATATTAAACACACACACACACACACACTAGTTATCCTAATATCTTTTGGGTGATATACTGCATCAGTCAGGTCAGTTCTTCAGGGTCAGTAATTAATTATATAGGTGACATTTTCTACCCTAACGTTTTAATAATTCCTCTCTCTCTCTCTCTCTCTCTCTCTCTCTCTCTCTCTCTCTCTCTCTCTCTCTCTCTCTCTCTCTCTCTCTCTCTCTCTCTCTCTCTCTCTTTGGCCACATATTTACAGGCATAACCATGGTAAAATTCCTCCTCTTTATATACACTGACAAGCGAAAAATGTATTCAGGACGCGAGAGATTATCTTCATGCATCGTCGGCCCCTCTCTTACTCACCCCCCCCCCCCCCAACCACTCCTCCTCCCTCTCCTCTCCTTCTCTACTCTCTCATTCTCTTCCTCTAGCTCCCTGTTTTCTCATTCTCTCTCCCTTCTCCTTCTCTCCTCTTATACTTACTTCTCCTCCTCCTCTCTCACTCTCCCTTCCATCACCCACCTCCCGCCTCCTTACCTCCCATTCCTTAAACTACCATCTGAACATAAAGAACAGAAAAATGAAGAAAAGAACAAAGAATAACAGAGAACAAAGGAGAACAAACAAAGATGGTGACGCAACCCCTTACAAAATGTTCTTCTTTTACGTTCTTGTAATTTCGTAATGGTTTTGTCGTACCTAACCTAAGCTAACCTATCCTAACCTATCCAACCTAACCTAACAAGCATCATCCCTTTTCCACCTCCTCTCCTCCACACCTTTCTCCATACCTCTCCCCAGACCCCTCCCCACATCCCTCCCCACACCCTCCTCCCCCCTCTCCACACCCCTCTCCACACCCCTCTCCACACCCCCCTCTCCACACCCCTCCACACCCTCCTCTCCCCATCCAACCATTACATTAATGATCCTAGGATTTGCCTCCACATTAGCTATTTAATCCCCCATTAATCACGTCATCCAGGTAATTTTCTAAAAGATTCTGGAGGCGTTTTATATATAGACGGAGAGAGAGGTAGGACAGACAGGCAGACAGAGGAGTAGTTATACAGACAGACAACGTAGAGGCAAACAGACAGGGGTAAAGAAGAACCAGAGGATTTTATAAATAGGGAGACAGATAGACAGATAATTATATTAAAGATACAAAGTAATGAATTATAGCTAATGACTTAGGTAACATACTGGGCTTATAAAGATCTGCTACTTATAATACATAATATCGTCTCTACGGACCCCAACAGTAAGGGGGATTCTCTCTCGGGTTATGTCCTTCTCACCCTGCTATTATTTCCCCGCCATATAAGGACCAGGTGAGATTAGGGGACAATCCCTGCCTGAAACTAAAGGTTGTCAGGTGGGACATTTTACCTCAGATTACCTGATGCCAGAGTCTTAAAGCATCACCTCTTGAAGCACAAATATATTATTATTATTATTATTATTATTATTATTATTATTATTATTATTATTATTATTATTATTATTATTATTATTATTATTATTATTATTATTATTACATATATAACTTTTTCAAATCAAGATTAAATCATCAAAATTAAACATTCCCATCTGTACGTTTTACAAGTTTCACAAAATACCCTCAAGCAACTACAGAGACAACTGACAAACAGACAGACACACAGACACTTAGATATACACACACACACACACACACACACACACCCTCACGTACAGTCGTCGGGTCCCCACTTTTGAGACAGTCATTAGTTATGTATCTTAGAATATCAAAGGACACTTTCTAAGTACTGTAGCTATAGACCGTCCGTGATTATTTCTACACACTTATTATGGGCGTGTACATAGGTGAGCCGTATGTGATCTTCTATACACGCAATAAACATACACTTGCTAAGGACATGTACGCACTTGTATCATATATACGTAACGTACAGCCAACGTCCAACTCGCCACGGACGTAAACACTCAGCAAAACCTGACCTAACCATTGTTTACATGTGTACACACAACTATGTATACGGAGCTGTGTACACACTATGAAGTAATCATTAGGCCGTGTGTAGACACTGAAATTAAGTGTGAAGACCAGGTAAACACCTCACCTGCGATGGCCCGCTAGTGATTAAGACGGTCTGCTGGGCCCTGCTACTGCCTACCTGGGGTGTGGGAGGGGGTGTGGGGTGTAGGAGAGGGGTGTGGGGTGTGGGAGGGGGTGTAGGGTGTAGGAGAGGGGTGTGGGGTGCAGGAGAGGGGTGTAGGAGAGGGGTGTAGGAGAGGGGTGTAGGGTGTGGGAGGGGGTGTAGGGTGTAGGAGAGGGGTGTAGGCCAGTATATGAGAGAGGTGTTCAGTATAGGATGGTGATGGGGAGTGAGAGGGTCGAAGGGAAGAGGAGGAGGAAGAGAAAGATATGGAAAGGGAAAAGTCCAGAGGAAGGGAGAGGAGATGGGAGAAGGGGGGTGAGAGGGCGTGAAGAAGGTGCGTTGGGGGAGGTGAAACAGAAGTGATGAGTGCGGTTAGGGGAGAGTGTGTGAAGGAGAGGGGAGTGAGTGTGAGTGAGAGGGGAAGTGGAGTGAGAGGGTAGAAGGGGTGTAGATGTAAGGGGTATCTGGAAGGGAGGAGGATGTGAGATGGATGAGGAGGAAGACAAGGGGACGAATAAATGAGGGGAAGGAAGAATATAGGAGGAGGAGAAGAAAGAGATCAGGGAGAATCACAGAGAGGAAGAGGAAAAAATTACCATACATATCCATACAAATACACACACACCTCAGATATACATACACGTACAAATACATAACACACATATATACATACATACTATAATGGAACGTTAACTCAACACTATAATCCATGTCTCTGGAACAACAAAAGGGGTCCTCGAAAAACAGGAATTTGGAGTTAACATAATATAGCCATTACTCGACCACTGAGATACAGAGGAACACCCAACAGCTCACCTCATTAATAGACTGTCAACATGATGGCCTACCTGGGGGAGAGTAAGAAGGGGAGAGTAAGAGGGGGGGGGAAAGGTGTGAGAATGAGAAGAGAGAGAGAGAGAGGGCGTGGCCTACTTTCAGTCTCACTACAGTCTCTCCCCGTGACCTACATTTACCTCTCACTCTACTCTCCCATGGATGTTCACCTTCCCTCTCACCCATCTTTCCTGGGCTACCTTACCCTCCCCTCACCTCTCTTTTGTCACCTTTCTCCCCTCTCTCTCTCTCCCCCTTACCTGATCCCCCCCTTACCCCTTCCCGTCTCTTTTTAACCCGTTATTTCCTCACCCCTCACCCCTCTCGCTTCTCCCCCTCACCTCCCCATAATGAAGACTAGAGACGCCTCCTCACACACCGTCATTCTCTCACCTTCCTCAACGCTCGCTGAAGGGGGGGAAGCTTTTATGACGTCATTATTATATCTCGTTACGCTCGCTACGGGGCTCTCCGTGACGTCATCTGCAGCCATCTTTCCCCCCCCCTCTCCCCCCCCCCCCTCTCCCCCCCCCCCCCCCCTCTCTCCTTTGTTTACGAGCTGAGCCGCTGCTGCTGGCGATGTTTTCCTCGGGTTATTATCTACAGCATTAAATTCCCGTTTGTGTCGGCATTTTTTTCCACTCGATGGGCTTTTGGATTTTTATACAACATGTGTGTGTGGTATTTTTTTTTTTTTTCCTTGTTTCTTCTTAAAGGGGGAGTTAAACCGCTTATGTCGTGTGTGGTTTTTGAAGGAGTTTCAGAGCTTAGAGTTGGATCAAGAGAGATGAACTTCTTACGTGGACACTTAATAGACTTTGATCCCAAATATAAAGAATTAAACGAAGATCTGAACTCACTGTAGTTTATGAATCCCGCCCAAAAAAAAGTGAAATATCCTCTAAATATATCAAACTCTGAACAATATGACACCAAACCCACAGACACAGGTGTAAATGAAGTGTTTTAGTAACGAACACATAATAAAGTGATTAGTGTTGAGGTATAGTGTAAGGTAGTGTGGGAGGAAGGGAAAGGGGAAGAGGAGTAAAAGAAGAGGAAAGAGAGAGAGAGGGGGGGAGGGGGGAATAAGACAGGGGAAGATAAACAGGAAAGTCTTAATAGTTAGATAAATCGACTAAGATAATAGTGTTTGGGCCGGACATGTTGAACAGGTGAAACTAACCACAAGTTGACCCCAGCAGGAACTGACCCCAAAAAGGACTTAACCTCTAATAGTGTGTGACCCAGAGGAAATTTCATCTAAAGTCTATAGCAAATTCCCCGGAAAAGGAATTGATACCATTACACACAGGACTTAACCTCAATGGGACTTGACCCCAACAGAATTTGACCCCAGGGATTTGATTGCAATGGGGCTTGACGCCAACAGGACTTGACCCAAACAGGACTTAATACCAACAGGACTTGACACCAACAGCACTTAACGCCAACAGGACTTAACGCCAACTGGGCTTAACGCCAACTGGGCTTGACGCTAACAGGACTTGACGCCAACGGAACTTGACCGCAACGAGAACTGACCCCAGAGAGAAGTGATCGGGGGCAAGGGAAGGGGGGGGGGGGGGAGGAGACGTGACTGAATATTTCAAGGTCGTCACAGGATTAGCCAACTGGGCAAACACCCTGAATTAATTACTCACGGCGGCTGGTTTGCTTCCCTTCCTCCCTCCCTTTCTCTCTACCCTTTCCTCCCTCCCTCACCCTACTTCTCCCTTCCTGACCCCTCTCTCTCTCTCACCCTGCTTCTCCCTGCCTGACCCTCTCTCTCTCTCTCTCTCTCTCTCTCTCTCTCTCTCTCTCTCTTCCTCACCCCCCTCTCTCTCTCTCCCTTACCCCTGCCTCTCTCTACCCGACCCCTCTCTCCCTCACCCTCCCTCTCCCTGACTCACCCTCTCTCTCTCCTTCCTTCTCCCTACCTGACCATCCCTCCCTCTCCCTGCCTGACCCTCTCTCTCTCTCCCTTCCTCCCTGCCTCTCTCTATCCGACCCCTCCCTCCCTCACCCTCCCTCTCCCTGCATGACCCTCTCTCTCTCCCTCCCTGCCTAATCCCTCTCTCCACCTTGCCTGCCTGTCTGACCGTTTCTCTCTCCCTGACTAATTCCTTGCATACCTCCTTCCCTCCCTTTCTCCCTGCGTAACCCTCCCTACCTCTCTCCTTGCATTTCCTTCCCTCCTCCACTTTTCTCCTACCCTTTCTCTCTCCCCTTCCTTTCTCTTCCTTCTCTCTCACCTCCTAATCTATCCCTTTCTTTCTAATCCCTTTCTTTTCTGACGTCACCTTCCTGGCCAGTGACGACACCTGGATGGAATAAGAGAAAAGATAAAAGAAAAGTCCAAGAATATTAAGTGAAAGGAAGAAGACAGCCAATGAAGAGAAAGTGAAAGAAAACGGGATATGTAAATGGTAATAGGAGGGGGAACACATATAAAGGAAAATGAAAGTTGAATAAGGGAAAATAATTGACAGGGCACATAGACAGACAGACAGACAGACAGACAGACTCAGTGTGATGGGTTCGTTACATGACAGATGACACAGAGAGACAGAATGATTCAGTGTGACTTTCATCCTTCGACAGACAGACAGACAGAGTTATCCTGGAGTTTTAGTGACAGGCGGGGAATAATATCAATAAAATCATTTAATATCAAGAGGGTGTAGTGAGGGGAGGGTGTAGTGAAGGGAGGGTGTAGTGAAGGGAGGGTGTAGTGAAGGGAGGGTGTAGTGAAGGGAGGGTGTAGTGAAGGGAGGGTGTAGTGAGGGGAGGGTGTAGTGAAGGGAGGGTGTAGTGAGGAGGGTGTAATGAGGGGAGGGTGTAGTGAAGGGAGGGTGTAGTGAGGGGAAGGTGTAGTGAGGGGAGGGTGTAGTGAGGAGGGTGTAGTGAAGGGAGGAGTGAAAGAGTGTTTTTTTTTTTTTTTTTTTTTTTTTTTTTGTAGGGAAGGAAG
Organism: Homarus gammarus; assembly: GCA_958450375.1. Taxonomy (NCBI): domain Eukaryota; kingdom Metazoa; phylum Arthropoda; class Malacostraca; order Decapoda; family Nephropidae; genus Homarus; species Homarus gammarus. The sequence goes on along the minus strand of CAUDMG010003694.1, from coordinate 1,461,098 downwards.
ATTAGAGGTGGGGGAAGGAAGTTATAGTTCGGAAATTGAAGAAATTCAGGAGGAGGTAAGAGAGGGCGGGCTGACCACCTAGCTAAGCTAATGGTGTGTTAGGGTTGTATCATGGGTTAGTTATTGTCTGTCGGTACAGGCACTAGACAGCCTACCCTGTCCCATATATGGGTGATTTAAGGGCCTTATTTCATATTCCGCCGACCCTACTGGCGGATGCTGGTCTAGGGAGGTTGTCTATTGCCTGGCCGTGTAGATCAGGGGAGGTAATGGACCGTTTGAGATTTCGTAGCTTTTTGGGAACCATGTATGGTTGTTGTCGTTATCTGGTGGGAGTCTTTGAAGGAGTTCTTGCTCTGATCGTTCTATCTTTTGCCAGATTCTGCTGGCCAGGGTGTGCAGCTGCTGGTTGATGGGTTTCATTCTCAGGTCTCTATGTATCTCGGCTGTGGTTTTGGTGAAGGGGTATCTTTCACCTGTGACGAATCTTAGGGCTTCATTTTGGACCACCTGTAATTTTAATATTTGAGTGGTTCTCATAGCATGAAGAGGTACTGCTGGGTAAGTTAATATCGGTGTGATAAATGTCACCAGGCGGAGTTTTATTTTCTCAGGAAGCGTTTTAAAGCGGTATAGTTTTCTCAGCTCTCTTCCTTGCTTTTTCCTTCCTGCTGTGGACATGATGGGAGTAACCTGTCGTGGATATATGCAGGGCCAGGAGGGTGCCTCTGCTTTTGTATTCTATCTGGGCTTTATTGGTTACTAATGGATGGGCTTTCTTTCTGCACAAAGGGTATCACTGTGAATTTCGGGTGACTGGTTTGGATTTTCCATTGTTTTTCGTAGTTATTTACCCTTTCTAATTCCCGCCTGGTGTTGTCGACTTGTAACGCTCGCGATTTTCCTTGATGTGTTGTTGTTTGAGTGATGTCATCTGCATACATAATATCTTCGTTGCCTATTCTAGTGGGAGGCGGGGTGTCACTTGTGTAGATAATATATAGGGTGGGGGAGAGGACGCTGCCCTGAGGGACTCCGCTCATGAGTGGGAAGGTCTCTCCTGTGTGTTGTCCTACCCTCAGTCTGGCATTTCTGCCGTCAAGAAAGTTGCACAGCAACTTTTCAATGTTGGCGGGAAGTCCGAGTTGGAGGATCTTATATTTTAGACCGTCGTGCCAGACTTTGTCAAATGCCTTCGCTACAACCCAGAGAGTTAGATTACATTGTCTACCACTCGCCGCGGCTCTGGCTATGCTCTCACATGCCAGGGCTATCGCTGTTGTGGTGGACTTCCCTTTCCTGAACCCGAATTGTCTGCAGTTGACTTTGTTTGTTGTTTCCAGGTGATTTCTCAGACGGTTATTGATGATTTTTTCTAGGATTTTTCCAGGTACTTCGAGGAGGGAGATCGGTCTGTAGTTTAGTGGGACGGCGGGGTTCTTTCCTTGTTTTGGTGTTAGGGTAATAATGGCCTCTTTGAATTTAGTTGGGAAGTAGCCCGAGGCCAGGCAAGCGTTCATTGTGGTTCTCAGTCTCTCCATGGCCGGGTTGTTTATGTGGCTGAGGATCTCCTTGGTGATGCCTGAATAACCAGGGGCTTTATTTTTGGTATTGGAGATAGCTCTGTTGAGTTCTTCCGAGGTGATTGGTTTGGACAATGGTCTGTCCGCTCTCAGATCCTCCCATATGATTTCAGGGGAAGGCTGAGTGCGGTGTGTCTGGGCCCCGGAGTTCATCAAGGACGACCTCCTCGTGGGTACCATCGAATCCCCTGTTCTCTTCATTTGTGATTCGGAAGATGTTCCTCCATATGTCCCTGACTATGGGTTCTTTGTCTTGGTCTTCAGAGAGTGTAGCGAGCTGGTGTAAAGGTGTGAGGGAGCTGGGTGTTGGGTTAGGCGAGGGAGGGGGGAGGGTGGGGAGCGGTACAGGTGATGGGGGTCTTGCCGTGGGGGAGCGGAGGTGGATGGTGGGGGAGTGAGGGGGGGAGACGGTAAGCCCCCGGGTGATAGAGGGAGGGAGGGGGGATGGTGGTTGGAGGGGGGGAAGGAGGGGGGGTGGTGGTGGTGGTGGTAGCTCGCGTGCTAATAATTTGGGTCAACACCACCTAGCATGCTACCACCAACACTGCCACTACCACCACTACCACGATCATCACTACCGCAACTACAACTATTATCACTATTATCTCTACTACTACTACTACTACTACTACTACTACTACTACTACTACTACTCCTGTCACTATTACCACGACCATTACTAGTACCAAAGCTACCACAAAAACAACTATCAGTACTATTACTACCATCAATATCACCAATATACCAGCACTATCATCAGTACAATACCACCACCATTACCACTACACTACCACCACCACTCCAAGGTCTTCTACACCATCACCACTATCACCACTACCACCACTACCACCATTACCACCACACTAGCTAGCCTTCACAGACATATCACATAAAATCATTAACATCCAAACGTAACGAAGAGAATGAAAGGGTCGTACAGCCTTAGGTGTACATATGACTGTACTGTACATGTAGGAGTGTACACGGGTGATCCTTATGTCATTAAACTCATACATGTTTACTATATAATATAACGGTGTAAGATATATAACTGACACTGCAAAATAAGTTGATTGTTTACGTGTGTATAAAATTATATTACCCCTATCAGACAGTAAATAAAGGAATGTCTTTCTTGATTGACTGACTGACTGACTGATTGACTGACTGATTGACTGACTGACTGATTGACTGACTGATTGAGTTTTTATCTTGAAACCTGCTAAAACCGTTCAGTCGTTCAAGGGAGAGGTAGAGTTTGTGGTACAATATATGTTTTTTGGAGCTGTGTGTGTGTGTGTGTGTGTGTTGCTGAACGATGACTCATAAAAGTGCGTGTGTGAGGGAGGAAGGGTGGGAGGGGGAGGGAGGGGGGGGGGGAGGGAGGGGGGGGGAGGGTGGGGGGGGGGGAGGGAGTGGGGGGGGGGAGGGAGTGAGTGTTTTTTTATGGTCAAGTATCTTTGAAGGTGTGGTAGGTAAGGTGGTAGGTAAGTGGTAGGTAAGTGGTAGGTAAGTGGGAGGTAAGTGGTAGGTAAGTGGTAGGTGAGTGGTTGGTAAGTGGTAGGTAAGTGGTAGGTAAGTGGGAGGTAAGTGGTAGGTAAGTGGTAGGTAAGTGGTTGGTAAGTGGGAGGTAAGTGGTAGGTAAGTGGTAGGTAAGGTGGTAGGTGAGTGGTAGGTAAGTGGTAGGTAAGTGGTAGGTGAGTGGTTGGTAAGTGGTAGGTAAGTGGTAGGTAAGTGGTAGGTAGGTAAGGGTGTATAGGTAAGTCAAGTAACGTCACTTCCCTTACACTTCAACATTGTCCGAGAGAGAGAGAGAGAGAGAGAGAGAGAGAGAGAGAGAGAGAGAAGTAGCAACTGGTGTGGTGTGGTGTGGTAGTGGCATGCGGTGGTGTATATCCTTATTGATTATGCTCCAACACTACCACCACATGCCGCCACATGCCCTCACCACCACCACAACACCACTACCACTACACCACTAAGACCAACTTCACCATCTCCACCACTACTACCACACCAACACCACGATCACCACAACCAGCTAAAGACCACTTCCATTTCTCTTAAGACCAGATGGCTGTTGTTGTTATCAGGGTGGATTACAAATGATAGACTGATACCGGGACCATACCGGGACCATTAGGGACCATACTGGGACCATTTTGAAACCATACCGGGACCATTTTGAAACCATACCGGGACCATTAGAGACCCATACCGGGACCGTTTTGCCATACCGAGAAGAACATTTTGAGACTATACCGGGACCATTTTCGGACCATATCGGGACCATATTGAGACCATACTGAGACCATTTAGGACCATACTGGAACCATTCTGGGACCATAATCCCCGATTGCTCCACACACCCGCGACAGACTTCCACATCCCGACAGACTTCTACACCCCCGACAGCCCCTTACACCCCCGACAGCTTCCCACACCCCCGACAGCCAACCCACACCCTCGACAGCCAACCCACACCCCCGACAGCCTCCCACACCCCGACAGCCAATCCACACCCCCGACAGCCAACCCACACTCCCGACAGCCTCCCACACCCCCGACAGCTCCCCACACCCCCGACAGCCAACCCACACACCTGACAGCTCCCCACACCCCCGACAGCCTCCCACACCCCGACAGCCAATCCACACCCCCGACAGCCAACCCACACCCTCGACAGAAAAAAAATTATTATCCCTCTGCAGTTTTTAGTAATTAATTAATGATATAGAAATAAATGGTACTTTTAGGCTTTTTCCTAATTGTTGATCAATGAATCATTTAAGCTGGACTCTAAGCTGCCAGTTGCTCTTCGTCCGTACTGCCACACGGGAACTACCCAATCCGAGTCCTGGTGTAGTTTCGAGGCCTTTTTTAACCACCGTATGTATACCACGGGTTGAGTGAATCAATTGGGATCATAAGTCATTCGAGGCGGTGTTGTTTTAACTTACCAACCCTTTCGAATATCAACCTTAGTTTCCCAAGTTCTTACGTTAATTTTGGTTCGCTTACCTTACCAATAGGTCTAGTTTATACAACAAATATGGCGTCGAAACTGTACCCAGACTGTACTGTATATATTTTCGAAGCGATTTTGTCTGACGTTAGTTTTAGTGGAAATATTTTGTGGTATGAATCTTGATGAGTCCGGAATGGGTTCGAACGCGTCCGGTATTACCTGTAAACGAACCTGAATACAACTAGTACTAACTGCAATGAACGCACCCGATAATAAATAAATCTGAACGCACCCGAGTAGATGAAATTGAACGCTTACCTTGTTCTAAATGATTCTGAACGCACCTAAACTCCAGTTCAATCTTCGACGCCAAAGAAATCTGAACGCTTCCTGGACTAAATGCAACTGAACGCGCCCTACAAGCATTAAGTAAATGAATGTGAACGCGGCTGCCGGCACACTTGTACGTAATAAGTTAGTGAGAATGAACCTTTCCACTCTAACTGAACTTAATGAACCAGTTTAAGAGGTTCAAAGTCGGCCCGAAAATGGAACCTGTGCGTGTGTGTGTTAAGTCAGAGCGTTGGCAACATTAATCCTCTGAACCGACTTTTAAAAACGTACAGAAATTCGAGGGTTCGAAGCGGATATAACTGATTATTTGAGCCTACACACACACACACACACACAGGGGTTCAGTAACAGTTTCATATCAACATTGAAATCCCTTAATTGATTCCTTAAAGCAACCCAAGTGAATCACATTACAACATTTTCTATGATGATGTTAAAGAAAACGAAAACAAATAACACAATAGAGAGACTTAGTGAAACGAGTAACTTAAGTTTAATGGAAAGGAGACGATAGGCGCTCATGATATCTGTGTTGGCGAATAACGGAGATAAGGAAGAATGAAATGAACGTTGCGGGAAGGTAAGAGAAGAGAAGAATAAAGGATAGAAGGAGAGAATAACGGGAAGGGAAGAGAACGAAGAAAATAAGAGGTTAGTGTACTGGGGGGGAACTGAAATATATAACGAAAAGTAACATAAGGAAAGACAACGAAGAGGAGAAATGAAATAATCATAATGAAGTAAAAGAGACAAAGAAGGAGATGAGAACAACAAATGAAAAACAAGTGAGGAAAAAAATTATATATATACTTGAATCGTTCACCAATTTCTTCCATATAGACGTTCATCTTAGCGTTCATTTGTGTTCACTCACACCAACACCTGAACTTTACACACTCACTCACACTTAAGAATACAACACTTAATATCGACACACTTACAAACATACACAGGAAACACATACACACACACACACACATGTTTGTTCACTACACATAACTGTGATCATTCAATACAGTTGTAGGTTCAGCAGATGTGTGTGTGTGTGTGTGTGTGTGTGTGTTAAAAATTATATACACATTTACCCCTCTATTGCAAGTGTTTGTCTTCGATACTATTTTCGTGGAGATTATACCTGACGAAGACGCTTTTACAACACTTTCACATTAGCGGTGACTGGCCCGAGGCAAAACCCCCTCCCCCCGCCCCCTTCCCCCGCCCCCTTCCCCCCCGGGCACCTGCTGCAGTAATCCGGGGACTCCCCTACTAACCCACTTCCCCGGTTGATCCTCAAGCAGGGTGGCCGCGCACGAATTGAAGGTGATGACCTCTTTCGGGGGTCCCTCGACTCGGCTAAAGGTGGACCACCATCGTCATCTCGCTTCTCTCTCTCTCTCTCTCTCTCTCTCTCTCTCTCTCTCTCATTGTGGTCGTGTGATTACCAGCCGGACTTAACGTCAAGGCCAACCATTGCACGGATGATAAGTTAATCCCGCTCTCCCGTTAATGGCATTTAGTCGCGAGAAGGTTCAAATTTGACGTGAGGTGGACCATGGAAGCGTCCTGAGGTCGTCCGCATCATAGTGCTAAGCCACACTCGTCAGAAAGGAAGGGTTTGCTTGGTTCCTTGCTGCTGTGTCTCGTCTGTGCTGCAGGCAAGGGGGAGGGGGTTAGCGTGTCTCGTGAGCCAGTATCGACGAGCGCCATGAAAGATTGAACAGCTGAACGTCACCGGGTCTCATCCAGTCGCCTTGGATCGAACACCTTGAAACTTGTACCGTTGTTCTGACCGTCCGTGGCCTGTGACCCCACCTCGCTGCTCTTATTAGTAATATTATATACATTTTGACCACAGAGAAAGACAACAAAAACAGACATACGAACAGACAGAAAGATACATCTTAGAAAACACAATGATGACCATTTATTAAGGAGTTTTACATTCAAACACAGCACACGGGGTCATGGTAGCGTCCCATCATTCAAACACAGCACACGGGGTCATGGTAGCGTCCCATCATTCAAACACAGCACACGGGGTCATGGTAGCGTCCCATCATTCAAACACAGCACACGGGGTCATGGTAGCGTCCCATCATTCAAACACAGCACACGGGGTCATGGTAGCGTTCCATCATTCAAACACAGCACACGGGGTCATGGTAGCGTCCCATCATTCAAACACAGCACACGGGGTCATGGTAGCGTTCCATCATTCAAACACAGCACACGGGGTCATGGTAGCGTTCCATCATTCAAACACAGCACACGGGGTCATGGTAGTGTCCCATCATTCAAACACAGCACACGGGGTCATGGTAGCGTCCCATCATTCAAACACAACACAAGGGGTCATGGTAGCGTCCCATCATTCAAACACAGCACACAGGGTCATGGTAGCGTCCCATCATTCAAACACAGCACACGGGGTCATGGTAGTGTCCCATCATTCAAACACAGCACACGGGGTCATGGTAGCGTCCCATCATTCAAACACAACACAAGGGGTCATGGTAGCGTCCCATCATTCAAACACAGCACACGGGGTCATGGTAGCGTCCCATCATTCAAACACAGCACACGGGGTCATGGTAGCGTTCCATCATTCAAACACAGCACACGGGGTCATGGTAGCGTCCCATCATTCAAACACAGCACACGGGGTCATGGTAGCGTTCCATCATTCAAACACAGCACACGGGGTCATGGTAGCGTCCCATCATTCAAACACAGCACACGGGGTCATGGTAGTGTTTCATCTCAGTCACACACAGCGTCTAACTCAGGGAATTTCTCGAGTCCTCTTAGGCCAGTGAGTTACACAAGAGACGCTCACGAGATATTAAATTAGATATAGGAGCTCATGGAGGTGAGATATATAGCTCCACATATTCTGAATATATGATTAAAAAATGCGCTTAAATTAGCTCTTGCTCTTGCTGATTCTGGGCTCCTCTCTCTCTCTCTCTCTCTCTCTCTCTCTCTCTCTCTCTCTCTCTCTCTCTCTCTCTCTCTCTCTCTCACACACAAGCGATGATAAATATCGTATGGATCAACTTTTAAACTTATTCATTTCCTACTAATTATTCACACCACCTCCTACTTAAGGACAGTTACCCTTAATTACTCACAGTTGACCTTAATTACCCATACCTTTCCCCTTAATAACTCATACCTCATCCTAATGACTCATACCTCCCCCTAACTGCTCACACCTTACCCTAATAACTCACACCTCCCCTTAATTACCTGCAACCCCCCCCCCCTCCGCCTCATTACAGTGACCCATAACCTCTATTTCGTCATACCCCCCCTCCCCCCTCCCCTCCCCTCTGATATAATTCTAATGCGTTGTTTGACCTCTTAATGACCATTATTAAGAAATCCTTTGATCGTGATTATCCAGGGGGGTGTAATGATTATAATTATGCATGATTCACTGTAATTATTCTTAATTTGAAAATAATCGTCCGCTTGGATTGGTATTTCGAGGTGGAGATATGTAGAAGGCGGGTTATCACGCCATTGTTGTGTGTCCTGACATATACATACATACATACATACATACATACATACATACATACATATCCCTCAACAACACACGGAAAATGTCCCTCTGAATTCGAACCCGGGTACTTGAGAGATTTATCCCCCACCACTACCACCATATACCGTCACCACCACCACCACCAACACCACCACCAACACCACCACCAACACCACCAACACCACCACCAACACCACCAACACCAACACCGCCACCACCATACACCGCCACCACCACCAACACCACCAACACCACCATACACCGCCACCACCACCAACACCATTACCACCACCAACACCACCACCACCACCAACACCACCATACACCGCCACCATACACCGCCACCACCACCACCACCAGCACCACCAACACCACCACCACCACCACCAACACCACCACCATCACCACACACCACCACCATCACCACACACCACCACCATCACCACACACCATTACCTTAGTTCTGTGCCAGGTGTTGTAATAATTTCTTAATAATTTGACAAATTTTTTCAGGTTATTTTGTTCTACCGAGATGATTGTGTGTGAACGTCGTTGAACATATTATTATTTTGTACTTGGAATTGAATGAACAGTTTTCCCCTGTGAGTAATGAACACTGTTGAACACTGAGGGGAGGAAGCACAGACAGGTTACCTTACTTCCTTACTATATGTTCATCACTATTTGTTCATCATCATTTTTTCATCACCATTTGTTCACTATTTGTTCATCATAGAAAACCTCCAGATGTAGTTTATCCCGTTAAAAAGCTTTATTTTCAAGAACCAAACCTGTGGGGTTAATATTTTCTTTTATTTACATATTTCTAATTGTCAATAAATAATATGCACGGAACAACCTTGCCATGAAGCGGGAAACTGTTCATTGGGTATTAGATGAATGGATTAGCCAATCAGAGTGCCGAGAATAGTGTGACGTCACGCAATATTCACGAACATACTGCAGTTTGGTTTGTTCAGCAACCTGATTGGGGGCCTTGATGTGTTGACGTCACTTGAATTTTCATCAAGTAAGTAAAGCTTTTGGATAATTAAAAAAAAAATATGTATTTGAAGTCATTGGTATGAGTTGTAGAACCCCAAACCCTCATTTAATTAATATAAAAACATATATATTACATTTCTGTTGGGGTGTCAATTATACCTTATTATAATGACACTAATTACCTCTAATTTGTTTTTTCACCTGGAGAGAAACTTTTATAAGACATGTTTAGTTATTTAAGATCATGTGTAGTGTTCCTTCCCTCCCCAGATCTGCAGGTGTGTGTGTGTATGCCTGTAGGGTAAATACTGTAATGTTAGCTGAGTATGTTACAACCTCTGACCTGTGTTTGTTGACGCTGTTTATACTTGTCTTCTTTGTTGACATGATATCAGCTGATGTAGATGACACTGTTAACACCATACCAGCTGAGGGAATTAGTATTATTGACGTCATTAACAGCTGTGGTGATTGATATAACTGACGTCATTAACAGCTGTGGTGATTGATATAACTGACGTCATTAACAGCTGTGGTGATTGATATAACTGACGTCATTAACAGCTGTGGTGATTGATATAACTGATGTCATTAACAGCTGTAGTGATTGATATAACTGAAGTCATTAACAGCTGTGGTGATTAATATAACTGACGTCATTAACAGCTGTGGTAAATGATGTCATAACAGCTGATGTAATTTAGTATGACGTCTTTACCACACAAGATAGTAAAATATGGTAATTAAACAGCAGTGTCAGAGTAGATCATGTAATAAACGTTATTGCTGTGCTGTAATAATGATGACCTACCTGTACCTGTTGTTGTAGTCATCATCATTATCAATATCGTCATTTTTCGTCCTTGTGGTATTATGCTTGTCATTATTTTCATCATTGTTATTATCATTTATGTCTTTTATCATCATATTGTCTTGTTTACATGATCATGTCCTTATGTTTCCCCAACACAACTTTTTAAGAAACCATCATCACCATCATCACCATCCTCACCACCACTGTCATCATCATCACCATCATCACCATCATCACTATCACTGTCACCATCATCACCATCATCACCACCACTGTCATCATCATCACCATCATCGCCACCATTGTCACCATCATCACCATCATCACCACCACCACCACTGTCATCATCATCATCACCACCATCACCATCATCAGTCACCATCATCACCATCATCATCACCACCACCACCATCACAACCATGAAAATACCATCATGGCAACTATAATCACCACCGCCACAAACGTTATCACCACTATCATCACTATCACCGCCACCATTACTGTCCAGCCCCCAACACCACCATCACCACCATTACTACCACATTACTACCACAACCACCACCACCACTATCATCACTCTTTCTACCACAAACACTATCACCACCACCATAACCATCACAAGCACCACACCACCAACACCCTCATCACTATCATTGCTACCAAATTACAACCATCATCATCATCATCATCATCATCACTAATATGACCGCAATTATCACCATCATCACCATCTCCACCACCACCATCACCACCACCATCACTACCACCACCACCATCACCACCATCACCATCACCATCACCACCATCACCAACATCACCACCATCACCACCACCACCACCACCACCATCACCACCACCACCACCATCACCGCCATCACTACCACCACCATCACCAGCACCACCACCACCACCACCACCACCACAACTACCTTCACTACCACCACCACCACCACTATCATCACTACCATAACCACCACCATCATCATCACCATCACCACCACCACCACCACCACCACCACCACCACCACCACCATCACACCACCACCACCACCACTATCACACCACCACCACCACCACCACCACCACCACCACCACTACTACCACCACCACTACCACCACCACCACCACCTCCATTACCACCATCACCACCACCACCATCACTACCACCACCACCACCACCATCACTATCACCATCACCATCACCACCACCACCACCATCACCACCATCACCACCGCCATCACCACCACCAATACCACCACCATCACCACCACCAATACCACCACCATCACCACCATCATCACCGCTACCACCACCACCACCATCACCAGCACCACCACCACCACCACCACCATCAACACCACCATCAACACCATCACTACCATCACCACCATCACCATCACCACCACCACCACCACCACCACCATCAACACCACCATCACCACCACCACCACCATCAACACCACCATCAACACCATCACCACCACCACCACCATCACCACCACCACCACCACCATCACCACCACCACCACCACCACACCACCACCACCACCATCACCACCATCACTATCAACCTATGCCACAGCGCTCTTCAGTACCTATCAATATTTCCTTCTAAAACAGTGGAACGTCCCTGAGCAGAGCCAGTGTACTGTATGTTGCTCCTCCTTGACGAAGTGGCAGGGAGGAGTGTGACTCTTGAGGTGGTGAGGAGCTACCCACCCTTTGCATGAGCCTATTACAGCGTCACACTTTACTTTTGATTCTTGAACCAGCAGTCTGCAACAACGTCACACTTGAACCAGGAACTAATATCAACGTCACAGGAGCCAGTACCAACGTCACACTTGATCCAGGAGCCAATATCAACGTCACACTTATTATAATTGATCCAAGAGATTATAATCGAGCCAGGAGACTATAATTAATCCGTTAAACTTGTATAATCGATCCGTTAAACTATAATTGATCCGTTGAACTTAAACTTATATAATCGTTAAACTATATTTGATCCGTTAAACTTCTATAATCGACCCGTTAAACTAGAATTGAGCCGTTAAAATATATTTGATCCGTTAAACTTGTATAATCGATCCGTTAAACTATAATTGATCCATTAAACTTCTATAATCGATCCGTTAAAATATAATTGATCCGTTAAGCTATATAATGGATCCCAGGAACTCATTAATGGCGTATAATTACCGGTGTTTTAGCTAAGGTTTAGGTCCTGAAGTAACTTTTATCCAATAATCCTAATGGAGTATAATTAGAATAATGGCGAAGAAGTTTGCAATAATCTTGACTGAGTTTTTTTCTAGGAAGTCCGATAGCTTGAGAATCAGAGTAAATTATATGTGTTTATTTATTATGGCGTATAGCTGTTGGAGTGTCATAGAGATATACAATGGCGCAGAACTTAAAATAGATATTATATGGAATTTATAACGGCGTAAATTTATATATAAAAAATTGAGATAAAAGACTCAGGAGTGCTTTATGCTACCGTACGCCAGCGGGAGCCTATAAAAGAGAACTCATCTTCTTAGGGTTCTTTGTAATGGCGTAGAGGAGCAGGGAAGGTTGTGTGACGCGGCTCCCCCTGAAGCTCTGTTTAAGGCGCAAGTAATTGTAGTGATCTCCCTACTAGCGGGGCCTCGTCTTGTGTCGTATGTGAGTGAGTTCATTACTGAGGCACCACCGCTTCTTTCAGTGCCCTTAATGGTACGCTAGGTAAGGGACCTCTTAATGATATGTAAAGATTATGCATATATATATATAACGAGAGAGAGAGAGAGAGAGAGAGGGAGAGAGAGAGAGAGAGAGAGAGAGAGAGAGAGAGAGAGAGAGAGAGAGAGAGAGAGAGAGAGAGAGAGAGGTTGTACAGCTGTAAGGACTTTTAGGAGGTTGGAATTATGTACAGGTAGACCTTGTGATGATACAAAGGAATTAAGGAAGCTGAGTGTAGGATCTCTTGACGGTCCTTAAGACTCTAAGAGGGTGATCACGGGACCTTGACGAAGGAAGGAAGGAAGGAAGGAAGGAAGGAAGGAAGGTTAAATATTATCTTAGTGGTTGTATGGGCACTACAGTGTTGAGGTCACGACTCCTAATGATAGCTGATGACCCAAGAGGTTGATTGTAGGTCCTGCCGGTGATGTAGATCGGGTAGGAGGACGACCTGCTGGTGTAGGATGGGTGGGAAGACGACCTGCTGGTGTAGGATGGGTGGGAGGACGACCTGCTGGTGTAGGATGGGTGGGAAGACGACCTGCTGGTGTAGGATGGGTGGAAGGACGACCTGCTGGTGTAGGATGGGTGGGAGGACGACCTGCTGGTGTAGGATGGGTGGGAGGACGACCTGCTGGTGTAGGATGGGTGGGAGGACGACCTGCTGGTGTAGGATGGGTGGGAGGACGACCTGCTGGTGTAGGATGGGTGGGAAGACGACCTGCTGGTGTAGGATGGGTGGGAGGACGACCTGCTGGTGTAGGATGGGTGGAAAGACGACCTGCTGGTGTAGGATGGGTGGAAGGACGACCTGCTGGTGTAGGATGGGTGGGAGGACGACCTGCTGGTGTAGGATGGGTGGGAGGACGACCTGCTGGTGTAGGATGGGTGGGAGGACGACCTGCTGGTGTAGGATGGGTGGGAGGACGACCTGCTGGTGTAGGATGGGTGGGAGGACGACCTGCTGGTGTAGGATGGGTGGGAGGACGACCTGCTGGTTTAGGATTGGTGGGAAGACGACTTGCTGGTGTAGGATGGGTGGGAGGACGACCTGCTGGTGTAGGATGGGTGGGAGGACTACCTGCTGGTGTAGGATGGGTGGGAGGACGACCTGCTGGTTTAGGATGGATGGGAGGACAACCAGCTGGTTTAGGATGGATGGGAGGACGACCTGGTGTAGGATGGGTGGGAGGACGACCTGCTGGTGTAGGATGGGTGGGAAGACGACCTGCTGGTGTAGGATGGGTGGGAGGACGACCTGCTGGTGTAGGATGGGTAGGAGGACGACCTTCTGGTGTAGGATGGGTGGGAAGACGACCTGCTGGTGTAGGATGGGTGGGAAGACGACCTGCTGGTGTAGGATGGGTAGGAGGACGACCTGCTGGTGTAGGATGGGTAGGAGGACGACCTGCTGGTGTAGGATGGGTGGGAGGACGACCTGCTGGTGTAGGATGGGTGGGAGGACGACCTGCTGGTGTAGGATGGGTGGGAGGACGACCTGCTGGTGTAGGATGGGTGGGAGGACGACCTGCTGGTGTAGGATGGGTGGGAAGACGACCTGCTGGTGTAGGATGGGTGGGAGGACGACCTGCTGGTGTAGGATGGGTGGGAAGACGACCTGCTGGTGTAGGATGGGTGGAAGGACGACCTGCTGGTGTAGGATGGGTGGGAGGACGACCTGCTGGTGTAGGATGGGTGGGAGGACGACCTGCTGGTGTAGGATGGGTGGGAGGACGACCTGCTGGTGTAGGATGGGTGGGAGGACGACCTGCTGGTGTAGGATGGGTGGGAGGACGACCTGCTGGTGTAGGATGGGTGGGAGGACGACCTGCTGGTTTAGGATTGGTGGGAAGACGACTTGCTGGTGTAGGATGGGTGGGAGGACGACCTGCTGGTGTAGGATGGATGGGAGGACGACCTGCTGGTTTAGGATGGATGGGAGGACGACCTGGTGTAGGATGGATGGGAGGACGACCTGCTGGTGTAGGATGGGTGGGAGGACGACCTGCTGGTGTAGGATGGATGGGAGGACGACCTGGTGTAGGATGGGTGGGAGGACGACCTGCTGGTGTAGGTCTTATACACTCGTGGGGAAGACAGGCTACCGATGATCACCAGGGTGGTATTTATGGTTGCAGGATCGTTAATTGAGGCTCGAGGGCAGTAGGATTAAGGAAGTTTTTACATAGAAGTGGGTCCCAGAGGCCTGAAGGACCATTAGGTACAGTGTGGATACAGTACACTGAATATTAAACCTTCGGTACACAAGCAGACAGCGTGACAGATATTTCACTCAAACGCCTTCACTTTCCCAGTTAAAGTTAGGTACGCATCCACAACTGGGTCGACTGAGAGTAACCCAATGGGCCTTAAGTTAGAAGACAAGTGTTGTATCCACTCGACCGTCTTAAGTACAACTGTATATCTACGCCGGAGACTCTTCACCGGCTTACTGTCTTAACGAGTAACACACAACTAACATGCTCTCTTTATGATCATCTCGTTCAGGTAAACAATACTTCTCAAAGTTAACTGCTGCTGAGGGACGTTATTAGGCGCACGAAGCAGGTACTCCTGGTGCTCCTGGGTAATATATGTCAGGTACACGTCTTGATCAGGTTCTACTGTCAGTTACTTGACTTAAAGTTAATATAAATAATTTAAATATGTGAAGAAAAAAACGATACACATCAGACTGGCTCGTAGCTTCAGTGTAAGTACTGCTGTTGTAGACTTCAGGCGCAGGATTACATAAGAATTTCATAAATGCATTAAAGAAATACATTAAAGTAGCATAATATTTTAAGAATACCTGGAATACAGTTTCATTATCTAGTGTTAACACATTCACGCTGGCTCGACCTGAACACAGAATCAAATGTCAACAAAGTCTAGTAAACACTCCTCAGCCCCCACACACTATCACTACCTGGCCCTGGAGATTTTTTTTTATTTTTTATTTTTTCCCAGATAATTGCTAAAGGAGAACGTTCCACTGTAACCATTATGAAATGTATGTCGTATGTTGGCTTTTTGTCGCTGAAGCCGGGACGATGCTATCTGTCTTTGCAGAGTCGCACGTGGACGTCGGTATTACGATGCATATTCTCAGTATTAGCTCGCTCTCTGAAGTTCAAATGGTACATACATGTGCTCCTCGTTGTCGCGCTCCTAAGTACCACTAGTAAGGCATTAGTGTTAAGGCGTGGGTTGGACCAGCTGAGCGGAAAGGTCTGGTACAGTGGCCGCAAGTTTGGTCTTAGTTACCTTGCGCGGGGATGCCTCCTCCTTCTCTTCCTTAAAGGGCATCCCCCTGCAAGTGATCCTCGGCTCAGGTTATCTGCACTTGTTTTATTTATTCAATGTTCATTTGTATATAAAGGTAACCCAAGTCGAGGCTGAAGTGTTAGTCACTGTTGTGCTGTTTTTATTCGCACTTGTTGGAGTCTGCTGTGTTCCTGGGTGGCTTTCCTAGCCGACAAAGGCTGAAACACCATCCAGGAGACCCAGAGACCGTAAAAAATAAGACTTGTCAGCCTCCGAAGGGGTGATCACAGTGCGTTCCGAGAGGACGGCGGCGCGACACAGCCCCCCCTCGGCCCTGGATGACCCTTTCCAGATATGTCCGGCCTAGTTCCGCTCGCTGGCCGACCCACGAGGACCTGAAGGGGGTTGCAACGTTTGTCCTGTGGGGCCGCCCAGCTACTTCTTGACAAATGCCAGACGTCGACTTCGGTCCTAAAGTCTGGATTCAAAGGAGTTGCCATCATTTAGCTGCATGAGAGGAATATTTTGTACTGACTTTGAATCCAGACTAATTGAGATTGTTCATGTAATGCAGAAACATCTCAGGCATGTGCGAGTCTTAGCAGTTTGTTTAGAAATGTTATGATAAACCTATTTACCTCAATGTTGTCAAGAAATCAATATTTACCATTAATGTGTTTTCCAAAGACTATTCCAGCCATCAGACTTAGCCATGTAGCACTAGTTTTTATATCTAGCCATTGATAACTATGATGTTTTAGCCATATCAATATAGCCACCATAAAAATTCATTAAGCCTGGATGTTTCTGTTATTTCTTATGGACAGAAAGTACAGAGACGGTTCGCTTGACCTGTGGTAGCCGCTGTACAGAAGGCATACCACAAAGGAAAACAAAATAATACAATACCAATAATATCATATCACCAAATAAAATTTTTAATGTCAATTCCTTTTCCAACAGCTTTGCTACAATATATCTCCATGTGTTATGTGTTCTTTCAGTCAGATTCAAAAGATGATTGGTAAGAGATTTTATTCATCTCTGGGAAGCGGCGCTACTTTGTCCTCTCAGTATATCAAACAAACAAAATTATAATGATGTAGATTGCAAGCACGCAGACCAAAACTGATCTAACCTCACTCATACACCTCAGCTCACTCCCCACACCTGAGCTCATCCACTACACCTGAGCTCACTCCCTACACCATCTCCACTCCCCCATTGCATCCCCTACTAGAACAGGATTCAGCCTCGCTCCTCACTTCACCTCCTTCTCCCTTCTTTCCTTCCTTCCGTCCTTCCTTCCTCCTCTTTATGTTTATTTTTCACTTCCTTCTCTTTCTTCTTCCTTCTGTTAACCAAAATTTTCTTAACACTAACTCTCATCACTGTGTCTTCCTTACCGTATCTTCCTCACTGTATCTTCCTCACTGTATCTTCCTCACCGTATCTTCCTCACTGTATCTTCCTCACTGTATCTTCCTCACTGTATCTACCTCACCGTATCTTCCTCACCGTATCTTCCTCACTGTGTCTTCCTCACTGTGTCTTCCTCATACACCACCTTCTCACACACTATCTTCTCACTGAATAAAATTATAAATATTAACCTATTTGTCTACCTTGTTATGAGCTAATCACTAACTCCTATGATTCTTTCTCTCTCTATGTCTATCTTTCTCCTGTTGTATTTATATTTCTCGCATTCTCTCTTTCTCTCTTTCTTTCTCCTTTTCTTCAGTCCCATAACCAGAATCTAATTGTACCTGATCCTCTCTCTCTCTCTCTCTCTCTCTCTCTGCTTATCCCATTGTTTAGTTCTTGTTTCTCGTTATTCCCTCTATTTTTTTTTCCTTTGTACCTTCAAAACTCCTGTCATTATTTCCTTAATGGTCTTTACCTGTCCCCATTCTCTCAATTCTCCTCCTCCTCCTCCTTCTCCTCCTCCTTCTCCTCCTCCTCCTCTTCTTCTTCTTCTTCTTCTTCTTCTTCTTTTTCTTCTTCATCTTCCTTTATCCTCAGTTATATTTCCATCTTTTGCCTCTGTCCTCCACCATTGTTTAATCCTTCCTTTGTTGCACAATGCTTTTGGCGATCCTTAGTGAGATATATATATATTTTTTTTTTAATTCTCTCAAAAACAGAAGTAATAATATACAGGTAAGGGAAACGACATGTGCCCTATCATTGTACATAGTCGACTCTATTTTGTTTTTGTTCTGGTATTGATTTCTAGCCGTTCAGACCCCACAGGTGAAACTCTTTATTCTGGTATCGAATTCTCTTTTTTACGATATTTGTTTTTATTTAAATTTTTTACTTTGCTTGA
>CAUDMG010003694.1:1407500-1437500 GCA_958450375.1 Homarus gammarus | reverse complement strand
ATAACAAAAATTCCGACTCAAATTTGGCAACACATTTTATGCTGGATATCAAAAAAAATTTAAATAAATCAATAAATAAATTGAATAAATAGAATATTTCGAAGAGCAAATCCCAAGCTCTCTTTTTTCACTTTCTCTCACTCACTCAAACTTCAAGACAAAAGAGAAGGCAGAATGCTTCGTGATTATCAGAGTCCAGGACAGAACCCAGAAATATGTTTGGTCGTGTTGTTGTGCCTTTACAGGGGAAGGGGTCGTTCACAGCAGCTACCAACTCAGGCAGAGCCGCGGCCATGACCCCCGCTGGAGGATCTAATGCAGGGGAAGGTCCTGAATCCGATGGACCCAGTCAGGTGCGACAGGTTACCACCAACCACCACCACCAACCATCCACCACCACCTCCACCACCATCAACTACCACGACTGCTACCACTACCACCACCTTGTATACATTTCTCACCACATTGTCAGGGAGTTTTTGGCTAACCGTGAGGGACCCCACACCCTCGTGAGGGACCCCACACCCTCCCCTTCCCTATACAATAATGGGTCATGGGCCACACACAGACCTGGTTGTCTTCACCAGACAGTCACGTCCTCTATCAGCTTAGGGACACCTTCTTCTGTCTAGAAATCATAGATAGACAAAAAGCAGCATATTTTTCCACTCACTTGTGATGAGATAATGAGTTGCTGGAGGTACATAGAAATTTATATATATATATATATATATATATATATATATATATATATATATATATATATATATATATATATATATATATATATATATTCCACTAAATAGGGAAAATTGACGCTTAAGTCCTAAAAAGTAGTTCAGGTCAGGTTAGGTTAGGTTAGGTTAGGTTTTGCATAAAACTTTTCATTTACTCTGTACATGTATGAATAATCTACATGATCACTTATGGCCAGTCAGATGTTTCCACCAAAAATAAATACAGAAGTTACCGCTAATCGGCAATTATCCCTATCTAGTGTAACACAGACACACAGACAGACAGACTCACACACACACACACACATATATATATATATATATATATATATATAATTGTGTGTGTAGAAGCCATACTCAAAAAGTAAAAACTCTAGATAAATGGAGTAGTAGCCTCCTTAGACCCGTGTAGAGAGGTAGGAAGCGTTATAATTACAGGTTACAGTCGATCAAAAAACTATCCTCACAAAATTGTGTTATAGACATTATGTCACAGCGGACGAAGAATTTTGGAAACTCTAACTAGACAACAGGAGTCAGTGTTCATTCTGAAATTCATCGGCCACCCCCAAGCACAGATAGTTTTTTGATCAACTGTACTCTATAGGCAGTAGAGACCTGTGTCAGTAGGTAGGCATCTCCCTCCCTCAATGTAACATCAAGGGATAGGCACACAACTTCACTAGCCAGCCATAGGACACAGCGTCTAACCTTCTCGCTCGCTCCCGCCACACAAGTGAGACAGCTCTCAAGCCCAGCTGGGGTTGTCTGTGAATGTTTTCTTCCCTCCACCCACGTCCCACTCACCAAGACCATCTGCCGTAAACTGCATCACCGTACTTCATCCCGTCATCCCTCTCGCCTATCCATCTTGTATAAGGCAGTCAAAGGTGCACCCTCCATTATCCAGTACTCTTGGCTTCCAAACTGCAGGTTCCTTATTATTAATATTACTTTGGTTATTATTATTATTATTATTACCATCAATATTATCATTATTATTAGTAGTAGTAGTATTAGTATTATTATTATTACTTTTATCATCATCATCATCATCATCTGGTTGCTGAAGAATATTCTCTGAGGGCTTTTTTTTGGTCGGGACGAGATGTTTCTCTTCCTCAGAGAAATTCTCTCGGTTTAGGTTTATTTTTTCAAGCTTTGTGTTTTATTTTGTGTTGTTTCTTTTTACAAGCCCGAGTGTTCCTCTACGGCCGACCAGACACCAGCTCAGGCTAAACCAAATATCCGGTCAATAATGTAAGACGACAAACGAAACATGAGGAAGAGAATAACAAAAACTTACAATGTTTTTCTTAAGGTGTTGCCCCGACCACTCTGTCCTCTTAAAATGGGGTTCGTAGGTTTGATTTGTCTCCAAGTGTTAAGTCGTAGGTGAGTTTGCCTAGTTCTCCTAAGTCTCCCAGTGTACCGTATGCGATTTTACGACCCACCTCCCAGGACGTCGTGTCATGACCGGTGTAGGACGTAAATTATTCTCCCAGGATGATTGTCAACCTTCTCTATAGTAGGTACCATCGCGTCCTTCCTACGAAAAACAAAATCATTCAGCATAACTACAGTTACAGCGACATTATATATCATGTTTCCTGAGGTGTTATTACATACAGTGTGAATCACAGCGCCATTGTGTTATCTTATTTGATTATGGCGTCATTACGTATCATATGACTTATGACGTCATCAGCTATCCCGGGACAGATAATAGGTCATCCCAAAATGGTATGATGACGTCAATGGTCCTGTGATTATTTACTAAATCATATTATAAATTCCATGCATGACGCCATTAACTCCTCCACCCCCACAACACCAGGATTCGGTCCTTTAAGTTGTATAAAATTAGGCTGCCACAGACCTCCGTCACCCCCCCACCCTTGATACATGCGGACGAATGACACGAGACCATTAGTTAGTGGCCTACTGCCATCAGTGTCATGACTAGGATTGGCGAGGTCATCAGAAGAAGAAAATTATTATGTTGGCTAGAAGATTATTATTAATTATTATTATTTTTATTATTATTATTATTATTATTATTATTATTATTATTATTATTATTATTATTATTATTATTATTATTATTTTAGTATTAGTATTTTATTATTATTATTATTATTATTATTATTATTATTATTATTATTATTATCTGTAGTAACATTAATATTACAGTATTATTATTATCATTTTTATTATTGTCAATAGGTTCATATATTATTTATGTAAGTGCCTGAGAATAGTGACCAGGTGTTAATATGAGCGTGGTGAGAGTGATATAGAGCATCAAGAAGATCCGTGCCCCAGGTTGACCTCACCTTGATGAGAACGCCCCAGGAAACCTCTTCAAACTCGACAGCTAAACGAACCTTCCTCATATAAACAGACCCCCCCCCCCCACCCCCCCCCTAACCCCCACCTCCCCCCACTTTCCCAAATGTATGTCTTTTGTTACTGAGAATATTCTTTTACCAGACCCCCCCCCCCCAAAAAAAAAAAAAAATTCCCCTATTTTATTATTGATTTTTTATTTATTGATTTTTTTTTTTTTTTTTGGTGAATCCGAAAGCTTTTGAAGAACGTTTGGTTATATAGGAGTATCGGATAAGCAAGTTGAACCCACCCTCTGCCGGAGCACTGAAGGATAACATCGTATAGAGAGTTGTTAATAAGCAGGGCCACCACCCCCCCTCCCCCCAGGACCTGTGTTGAGCGGGCTGTTCCTCCTCCCTCAGCGTTGTTGAGATAGTGTCATATTATCTGCTTTAGCTTCTGAATGTTCATAGGTGCGTGTGAACAGGCTGGTTACTGACGCTTATTTTGCATTGCTGTAGCTTTGTTAACCAAGAGTCTGTCGTACAGTGCTCATGTCAGAGGACGATACGTATATATATTTTTTCTGTTCCCAATGTTAAGCCACGAAGAGTCAAGCACGGATCAGCCCCAGCTCATGGACTCCACGAAGTACACACATACAGTTGTAAAAAGCAAATATTCTTCTTGATGCAGGAAATCGTCTTTAAAATAAAATCACTCATACATTCATAATAAATAGCTTTTAGTGGTAGCAGCATATCAATAGCTAATTTATCACCAGACGCATTTAATTCATTACCTATAGTTTTAGATTCAATTATTTCTTATATTTAAATAATTACATGTTATTGTTTATATGAGGCGACTTTACATTAACTCTTAAAACAAAAATGTCACATCTTGCGTAAATAAAACTCAGTAATGTAAAGACGTCTCTCTATTATAAATCTTTAAATAGTCGAAGTTCTTATTAACACCTATTATTAATTGGCTTCCAATACAAAATGTCTGAAAAAAAAAAGAAAAAAGGTTAATGCCAATATATCATCTCATCTTCTTTGAGAACAGAAGATGGTCAAGTATGGGAAGTGTTGGTCAAGGTAGATGATCCGCGTGGACGTGTGACACCTTATAGGGATAGCCGGTGTTGTTACCGCCTAATGGAGAATGAGACGAGAGCCCAACACGTGTACTACTACTACTACTACTACTACTACTTTACTGCTGCTGTTACTACTACCACTACTACTACTACTACTACTACTGTTACTACTACTGTACTACTGTTCCTACTGTTACTACTACTATTACTACTTAGGCCAATACTACTACTTCTATTACCACTTTAACTTCTACTACCACTGACCTACTACTACTATTGCTACTACTACTACCACTTTTACTTCTATTACAAACTCTACTATTACTGTTATTACTACTACTACTACTACTCATGTATGCTCATATAAGTTGTTCATCCGTCATCCACATACACGTTGTCCACACCACAACACCGGAGAGCCCCACCGGCCATCCTCCACCACACCTCTCATCAGGGCTCATCAGTATATTAGGAAAATCTTTTTATATTTCTTGTATTTAATTTTGAAATTTTCTTGACCTGATATTTTGAGTTACTTTCTTCGACTGTCTTTTTATCTACTTCTTGCATGTTTTAGTCCAGTAGTTGTTTGACTAGAGGGACCGAAATGTACGATATAATGACTCTTAGATATTACGATATAGCATTTAGACCTCACCTTCCTGTGAACTGTTTAAGATTTTTCATCAGTCTTGATATACTTCATTTTCCCCCAAAAAATATATTTATATATATATTATATATAAAAGAAATAAGTCTTCTTGATGGTCTGTCTCCCAAATCAAGATGTTAAATCTGACACCTCCTCTCACACAAGCAGTTGACCAATCAGACCGCTTGTGTTTGCAGCGCATTGTCTGCACCTGCCTCAACCATTAGCGTGCACCGTAGACACCTATTTCGACTAGTCATAATTGCTTGTGAAGAATAGAATGCACTGTCCCATGTCCCTGCTCGTGTGCCTGTGAGCCTCCACCTGCGCCTGCGTGTTACCAGAGGCAGCAGCTTGGTGTGCTCCCCCTCACCCCGCACCCCAGTAGCCTCCCCGCCACTTGCCCCTCACCACCGTTTGTTGCATGTTACCCTCTTCCCTTTCCCCTCAACCACGGCCCCACACTACCACGGCCCAGTACCTTCGTCCGTTGTCCTGCACGACCAACTAGAATCCGCTCTTCCGCCTCAGTACGGCCCCCTTCAACATGTCGGCGCCAAGTCCTCACCGGGTCACTTGGCGTGCTCCCTTAGCCTCCCAAAGTGTCCATTGTTGTTTACTGTTCTATGTCTGCCGACTCCCCCGTCTATCAGCTGTTCCCTGCTCTTAACTGTGTCGTTTGTAGTCTTAAGGTTCCATACAAGCGTCCACATCCGTGAGGTCGCCCCGAGTTCTCCATTTATTACTGAGGAAATAGTGTCTCTAGTCTCTCTGTCAGCTCACTGTAATACGTGGCAGACCCGAGCTGATGTGGAAGCTTTGCACGTAGAAGTAAGGTAGACTTAAGAAGCATTTATTCTTTAGAAGTTTAGAGATCAAGCTCATTATCTTTTGCATCTAGTGTCAAAGTTTTTCAAAAAAACACAGAGATTGAAAGTGTCTAAATTTGCTTCTATGACATACAAATTTAATTTAAATGTTAAAATAAACACAAAAACAAATCATTTGATGAACACCTTTTGTATTACTATGTCATGAATGTGTGTATAACAGTAGGCCAGACACAGAAGAGAATACTCATAACCAGGTCCTGAGAGGCTGGTTTCAGTGCCTAATAATCAGCGCTCCGTATCCTGCATGGCATGACTCGCATGGCACCTTATCAAGAGGCCACGCTCAATACGAGGAACCTATACTAATGATGATAACAGTAATAAAACAACAGAGTCTTAAAGCTCTATTTACTAAGAGCTACTTTCATTGCTCCATTTTTGTCCGGATTATAAACAGTAAACACCTGGACAAGAAGTTCATATAATGTTAACCTGGTACTAACTTGTCTTCTTCAACTCTTCCAAAAATAACAAAAAGTAATAATGAAGACGATGATGTTATAATTACTGCCAGACACTTAAGTTGTCTGTCCTGTTAAGTCTTAATCACTTCAAAAAGTAAGAGTAATATTAAAGGTTCTGTATCTTGTTGCTTGTCACTTAACTTTACTTAGAAGCTTCAGTAAAGTACAGTCGGGGGTATTGAGTGTTAGCCATTGGTCCAGTCACTATAACCATCTCCGTTATTTCAGGTATTAGTTACTTAAGTTTGTTCAGACATTTATTTGCTCCCACCATCACCATACTCACGTCTTCTCATGGTAGTCTCCATAAATCTTCATCCTTGTCTTAGTTACTTATGGCATTTATGATGCTCATGTTCTGTAATGTTTTATTTTCGGTTTATTTCTTTAAGTGAAATCTAATCTCTGAATCTTTCCTGCCGGACAAGAGATATTATATACAGTAAATAGAACATGAATGCTGGTACTCAACGATGACTGTGACCCAGTCATCGCGCATTGGATGCTAAAATTTCTTGTTAATTACTGAGACATGTTAGAACAACCGCACGCTAATGGCCAAGTTACCTTGAACAGCACTCAGCACTACTCTGCTCCCCCTCGTCCTCCCTCAGCGACTGTTAGCACGTGGCAGACGAACACCACGTGCGCCCTCACCTCACCACCTTGCATGTCATCTACAAGATCGACCATATGTAAAAGTGTGTCAATAACAAGTTCTTTTTCCCACCGCTTACTACAGTAAACCAGCGAGGCCTGGAGTTCGTCTGCCACGCGGCGACCTTCGGGCACGGAGTAGTTACTATACAGTATATTATATATTAGTTCATCCACTATGTCGCTCTCTGCCCCCCGGGGTCGACCTTCACAGTGGCCACCCAACAGGTCGTGTGAGAATGATTACCTCTACCCAAGTGGGATTAACCTGCTGGTGACGCAGTGGTCCTGCCACCCAGGGGCGACCACCGCCATCCTCCCCTGCCACCCACCCTACCCCCAGAAGTACCTTGCCACCCACTCTCAGTGGTACTCTACCACCCATCCTCAGTGGTACCCTGCCACCCACCCTCAGTGGTACCCTGCCACCCAACCATCAGAGATACCCTACCACCCACCCCAAAGATACCTTGCCACCCACCCCAGAGGCACCCTGCCGCCCACCCCAGAGGTACCCTGCTACCCACCCTCAGTGGTACCCTGCCACCACCTTCAGTGGTACCCTGCCACCCACCTTCAGTGATACCCTACTACCCACCCCAAAGATACCTTGCCACCCACCCCAGAGGCACCCTGCCACCCACCTTCAGAGATACCCTGTCACCCTGAGAAGAACCCATCCACCTATCTTCAGAGGTACCCTGCCACCCACCTCAGAGATACCCTGCCACCCACCCTCAAAAGTACCCTGCCACCCACCCAAGAGGTACCCTGCCACCCACCCCAGAGATGCCTTGCCACTCACCCATGAGGTACCCTGCCAACCACCCCAGAGATGCTTTGCCACCCACCCATGAGGTACCCTGCCACCCACCCCAGGGATGCTTTGCCACCCACCCATGAGGTACCCTGCCACCCACCCCAGAGATGCCTTGCCACTCACCCATGAGGTACCCTGCCACCCACCCCAGGGATGCTTTGCCACTCACCCCAGAGGTACCCTGCCACCCACCACCAGAAGTACCTTACCACCCACCCCAGAGGTACCCTGCCACCCACCCCAGAGGTACCCTGCCACCCACCCCAGAGGTGCCCTACCACCCATCCTAGAGGTACCCTGCCACCCACCCCAGAGGTACCCTGCCACCCACCCCACAGGTACCCTGCCACCCACCCTCAGAAGTACCTTACCACTCACCCCAAAGTTGCCCTGCCATCCATTCCTAGAGTACCCTGCCACCCACCCTAGAGGTACCCTGCCACCCACCCCAGAGGTACCCTGCCACCCACCCCAGAGGTACCCTGCCACCCACCCTCAGAAGTACCTTACCACTCACCCCAAAGGTACCCTGCCACCCACCCTAGAGGTACCCTGCCACCCACCCTAGAGGTACCCTGCCACCCACCCCAGAGGTACCCTGCCACCCACCCCAGAGGTACCTTACCACCCACCCTAGAGGTACCCTGCCACCCACCCCAGAGGTACCTTACCACCCACCCCAGAGGTACCCTGCCACCCACCCCAGAAGTACCCTGCCACCCACCCCAGAGGTACCCTGCCACCCACCCTCAAAAGTACCTTACCACTCACCCCAAAGGTACCCTGCCACCCACCCTAGAGGTACCCTACCACCCACCCCAGAGGTACCCTGCCACCCACCCCAGAGGTACCCTGCCACCCACCCCAGAGGTACCCTGCCACCCACCCCAGAGGTACCCTGCCACCCATCCCAGAGGTACCTTACCACCCACCCTAGAGGTACCCTGCCACCCACCCCAGAGGTACCTTACCACCCACCCCAGAGGTACCCTGCCACCCACCCCAGAGGTACCCTGCCACCCACCCCAGAGGTACCCTGCCACCCACCCTCAGAAGTACCTTACCACCCACCCCAGAGGTACCCTGCCACCCACCCTCAGAAGTACCTTACCACCCACCCCAGAGGTACCCTGCCACCCACCCCAGAGGTACCCTGCCACTCACCCCAGATGTACCCTGCCACCCACCCTCAGAAGTACCTTACCACTCACCCCAAAGGTACCCTGCCATCCATTCCTAGAGTACCCTGCCACCCACCCTAGAGGTACCCTCCCACCCACCCCAGAGGTACCCTGCCACCCACCCTAGAGGTACCCTGCCACCCACCCTCAGAAGTACCTTACCACTCACCCCAAAGGTACCCTGCCACCCACCCTCAGAAGTACCTTACCACCCACCCCAGAGGTACCCTGCCACCCTCCCCAGAGGTACCCAGCCACCCACCCCAGAGGTACCCCGCCACCCACCCTCAGAAGTACCTTACCACTCACCCCAAAGATACCTTGCCATCCATTCCTAGAGTACCCTGCCACCCACCCTAGAGGTACCCTGCCACCCACCCCAGAGGTACCCTGCCACCCACGCAAAGAGGTTCCCTGCCACCCACCCTCAGAAGTACCTTACCACCCACCCCAGAGATACCCTGCTACCCACCCTCAGAAGAAACCACCCACCCATCTTTAGAAGTATCCTGCCACCCACTCCAGAGGTATCCTATCACCCTCTTTCAGTGGTACCTTGCCTAGTCAACCTCAGTGGCCCCCCTGCCGCCAACACCCTCGGTGGCGTCCCTTCCGCCCACACCCTCGGTGGCGCCCCTGCCGTCCACACTTTTAGTGTAGAGTGCTTGAATCTCCTCCTTAGTTGACCTGCCGGGCAACGTGGGGGCTTTGGCCTCCCACGCCAGTGACCATGGGGGAGAGCCGCCCTCACCCTCACCATCACTGATCAAACTTATTTCCGTGTTGGAATTTTGTCAGGATTGATCATGATTTGAAATAATTATTTTGAAGAAAAATATATGTTTAGTGTTGTGTTGTGTTGTGTCGTCAAGCGGTACCCCCCCCCCCCCCCCCACCCCACAGGTCCCCCTCATGGTCACGGTCTTTGAGCATTAAATCCTGCCAGTAACCCCACCACCCACCCTCACCTTCTCAGTACCATTATAGCCTCGGTCAACCCACAAGCCACCACCTGGATACAATGTCAAGCTCGTCTAAGCTGGCCCATGGCAGGTCGACGGCCCCACACCAGAGACAGACACATCTCTGGTGAAGCACGGAGCCAAGAGCGGAAGGACTCAGTAAACTTCTCCTGACTGACGCTTCCCTCTTTGCTGGACGCTTGTTGCCCGTGCTCGCCTCAACCGCTTGTAGGCCAAGAGGAGGAAGCTTTGATTTTGATTTTGAAGAGAAAGTTAAATCAATCTATCAGAGGTTCTACAGACTTTTGTTTGATTAAATTCATGTCAAAGTATTACAGTTACTAGGTTTTGCCTCCTATGATCTTCACAGCTAACCTCACTATAGTCCTGAGCCATATCCGCTGAATACCTCGCTCTCATACACCGGTCCCTCTCTCTTATAGCTTCACTAAAGGCCTTTCAGGTTTTGACACGGCTCCTAAGACAACTTGATCTCATTAGATTTAAGGTATAAATCATCTCCTTTATAAAACAGTAATGTACTACCACAGTTTCATTATACCTTTTTTCTCTTTTTACTCTTCAGGATTTCACAATGGATTTCTATTTTCGGCAATATTGGAAAGACCCACGATTAGATTTCAGTGCTAATAAAGGTTTGAAAGAAATCCAAGTCAGCACAGACTACACCCAAAAAATTTGGGTGCCCGATACCTTCTTTCCCAATGAAAAGCGGGCGTACTACCATACAGCCACCACGAACAATGAGCTCTTACGCATCTCAGCTGAAGGCAATGTGTTGAGGAGTATAAGGTAATTACCAGTGCGTCGTTCTCCCCGTGTGGTGGTGTGCACTCCATGCTCAGGCAGGAGAAGGAGAAGTAACAAGGCCCAGAAACAACCTCGAGCCCGGCGAGAGGGACGAGGCAAAGGTTCAGTTCTGAGCATTGAAATTAGGGGAACACCGCTACTCCTCTACCTTCTTCCCTTCCGGTTTTTTAGTTTGATGTACCAGTCAGGATCGAGTCTCTATGGGGTGCTACAAGCCCCCATCCTCTCCCCTCACACCCCAACTAACCTTGCAGATACTAATACCCCTTTGTCTCTCTCCTCTCCTCTGACGGGTCACTAAACACACACGGACGCAGAACAACTTCCGTGTTGTAGCCTCCAGACCCACCTCGTGCCTCTGTCACTGTTCCCCTCTTTACTGAATCCCAGAATCTTTCATATACTCGTAAACAGAATCTTGCAAGGGTACATCGATGGAATTTTTCCTGTTTTACCTCTCAGACGTCTGTCCCTCCATGGTAACTGTTGGGCTTCCAAGCCTGCCTAGAACCAGAGCCCGTGGACTTGTCAGCAGCTTCCCGAGGTCTTCTTTAGCCTGTCTGAGTTCTATAGTGTTCCTTCCCGCGCCTTGTTGTGGTGAGCATTAAGTGTGTGGCTGCTCTCGCCTCGCCTGGGTGTTCGTGGCCGGCCAACCGCTCTCTCCCTCGGCCCCGCACAAAACATTGAGTCCTACTGTTAGTAAGCTTCGGTGTGGCACTCACGTCTTCCTGCCCACGTACAATTGCTTTCCTCTTGAGTAACTGTATTTAGCTTGACATGATCAGTCAGTCAGAGCGCTCTTCACCTTTTCCAACTTTCTTCTGAATGAACCAAACCTTCCTCTGTCTCTGTCTCTTTTGGAATAAATGTTGCTTGGCTTTGGTAACCTTCACAGCAGTGCACTCTTCCCTTCCCCCTTTTACTTAGTCCCCAAGACCCGTAGACGTTGGTGTGATCCCTCTTTTGTAACCTCCTGTACCCCGCCACCGCCGGGCGGGTCACAACGCGGTACATCCTCTCACACATCAGGTTACCAACATGTGTCGTTTGCCCTAATGCCGCTTCTCTTGCTGTACTGTTGGCCACTACCCAGAAGATGTCGTGTCCCTCGCTCCATGTTATCCCTGGCGACCACCTGTGTTGTCCCTCATCTTCCCTGGCCAGTAGAGTGGTGACCTCCCTTGATGTTGTCCCCTGTAGGTGTGTGTACTTGGCCCTGTGTCTGCCTGTTACCGGAAGTACACTCACTCATGTACGTCACTGTATATCCTCCCTGACTCGCGTGTAGTGCTGCAGTGCGTCAATATTCCAGTGAAGCGTGAACCGTGCTGATGAAGTACTTGGCTCACAGGCCGTAATGTCCGTGTCTTTATTATCTCTCCTTTACAAAAGTAATAAATGTTTTAATCACGTACAGTACATTTGCACAGAGAGTATCACGTACAGTACATTAGCACAGAGAAAGTATCACGTACAATACATAATACAAAGAAAGTATCACGTACAGCACATTGTCAAAAGAAAGCATCACGTACAGTACATTGCCATACCCCAGGAAAGTATCACGTACAGTATAATACCACAGAGAAAGCATCACGTACAGTACATTATCATATAGAAAGTATCACGTACAGTACATTGTTACAGAGAAAGTATCACGTACAGTACACTCCCACAGAGAAAGTATCACATGTTCATTTCTTAATTCTTCTGTTCCTATGATTTGGTTAGAATTTTGAAGTTGTTAGGTAGCCACGCGTCCTTCATCTCCAAGAAAGACACTCGAACACCTGATTCTCATTCTCACGTCGAGTTTAAGTCCCAATATCCATTAGAAAGAACGAAATATACCTTGTTTCCTGTAGCAAGGTAGATGCCTCGAGTCACCAAGAGCCGTACAATAAGATAGATGTAACCAAGAATTTTCCTTTTTGCTAGAAAATGTTAAGATGGTGGTGTTTGTAGCCCCATGGTACCTAGTGTGAAGCAGTTGAGGGTGTGTTCATCAATACCTTGAAAGACTAGAAAGAAATGAAGACTTAGAGAAATAATGAATTCACCCCCAAAATACATGGTACATACCCCCATCCGTATTGATGATTCCCTTACAATATACATGCAGTGTTAAATATCCCTAAAGAGTCACTCGAATAACAAGCTCATTTGTAGCATTCAGTCTCTTCTCTCATTCCTTCGTTCAATGAGTCTTATCACCAGAGCAGCTCCTCGGTCTAGAGCAGATCAAAACAGAAAATAAATCTACCTGATTAATGACACACCAACTACTGTTTTAAACTCAGAGAGAAAAACTGTAAAAGGACGAAGACTCTGACTGCTACAAACTCTACCCCATCCATTCAAAGCTTCTTGACCGACAACCATCGCTTTCTGTTTTTCTCTGTACTGAACCTCGCCAAACATCTCAAACTCTCAGTACTAGATAAAAAACGGAGCATTTCCCCCTAAAACTTTTGAGCAACCTTTCTCACCCTGAACCTCTTATATACAAGAGTTGGGGGTCGTCCTCACAACGAAGCGATGTTTCCAGGATGTTGTTACTTTTATCATAATGTTCATATTTTCACATTTTCAGACGGACGTGGCCCCAGCAATCATTCTGGACATGCCACATTTTACCTATACTTCTGTTTGATTGGAATGTCTTTTTTTACTCACCGAGGATGGGGGGTTGTGTTCCCCCTCACTCTACATCTTGTTTCTCTCTTTATCTCTCTTATTTTCTCTCTAGCCATATGTCTGTCTCAATTTCTCTCGAATCCTGCTATCACGACACGCTCAACACACTGTTTTGTGGCAGAATTTCGGGACCATTGAGCACTGAGTTACCTGCTGCTACTGGTTGTGACAAGGAAGAGCGCCATAGATTTCTTTTTTACACCTTTACAGTTATTGCCATTTAAGAACTTATGTGCATGTTATTCTTGTTTTGCTCTATTTACTTCTCACAAAAAAAGAATACTTAACCAAATGAGAAATAAAACCATTGCTAATATTTTACAGTCACAGGTTATTGTGTCCAGATAGATTATTTAAATGCAATGTGTAATCTTTTTGTGTGTGTGTGTGTAAGCAAATTATCCTCGTCGCAACTAAGAGCTGATATGGTCCCTGAGATGTGTTTATGTAGCACAGTTCGCCAAGAGTAATTTTCACCGACTCACCACTCTTGTTATTTCAATCTTGAATGTCCAGTCCTTCATCTTGAGAAAGTCTTCCATCCCCTTCTTTCAGTTCTGGATATTCTTCTTTATCTTTCATTCGTCTGTAATCATTCCTCTTCTTGTGCCTCTCACAGTGTGACTGAAGATGAGCGTGGATGTTTGCCTGCATATTACTGACCTGTGTTGACTCATCTCTACTTTCTGACCAACAGTTACCATCCAACTTGCTAAAAAAAAAAAAAAAAGAGAGAGAAAAAAGAAAAAGTAGACAATAAAATCAGGTCATTAACTCAGCTTAAAAACCAAACACCAAACGTTGCTTGTTGAGATGTTCAGCTGACACTTGCTTTTGTTTCTCCGATCTTCAGGACTTTACTCTCGACTTTTATTTTCGTCAACACTGGACCGACCCTCGGCTGTCCTTCCCCGGTCGTGGGGGTTTGGACGAACTCACAGTGGGGTCGGAGTATCTGCAGAAAATTTGGGTTCCTGACACGTTTTTTGCCAATGAGAAGAAGTCCTATTTTCACACGGCCACCACCTCTAATGAGATGCTCAGAATCACCAACCAGGGCAAAGTGTTGCGGAGTATCAGGTAAGACGGTGTGGAGCCAGGGTAACGTAGCTCCACCACCACCACCTCCACCTCATCCACCCACCTCCACGCCCACGGTGAGACGTAGGCGACCATAGATAGAGCGTCCCTGGGGAGCGCGGGGCCTGCAGGTGTAGCTTGCGTCAAGGCAAGACAGAATGGTCCTCACGTCTCTTGTTGACAGAGACAGGAGACAACAGGGCAGCGTAGTCTATGTAAGCTTAACGTAACACAACTTTTCAACACAATGAGCATTATTTTGTTAGTCCAAGTTGACGCGGTGCTCCCATGGGTTACACAAACACTGTTACATCTAGTTAAACTATTTGGGTGTCTCAGTAGGAGTGACCGAGAAAGAGGGTAGGGCAGTAGACGGTGGCCCTGACAGTTCACAACATCTGATTGCCCGGCTCCCAGGGGCGACCTATTCATCCGTGATAATCAGTAACTTCCTTGTGACGATTACTCTGCTCCCCCTCGTTCATTGACGCGCATCAGTGATAAAACAACACATTCAAGCGAAGCCACATTGAGCTTCATTCACAGTCAAACAACAGCACAAAAAAAATATAAAAACCAACAGTTTGGTTATTTCGTGAGAGGTTGAGTGTGGCGGCAAACATGAACAGAGGGGCTGACGCAACGTAACTAGACTACGTACCTTGGCTCCCCAATTATCAGTGGTATTGTCAGTCGTCGTTGTGGCATTGCACGCTCGACATATTTAACTTACAGTTTAAACTAAAAATTTTTCTTATTTTTAATTCAATCTGGCGTTTCACCAAAGAAAATAGAACAGGGAGGGGAAGCCCGGCCTCAGTAACACACTGGGACCTCCACACCTCGAGTCTCACAGATCCGTACGTTAATTCCCTTCAACTGGAGATACGAGGAGGCTTCTGACCGACTCACTTCAACAACATAACAAAATGGCTACCAAAGACTGACATCGAAATTACACTGAAACTTTCCCATAAGTGAGGTGCTTTTTCTCATCTCCCAGTTAGGGTGAAAGAGAAGTTGCGTACGGATCTCTGAGAATCACTTTTTTTTACACCGTTTTCTTTGGTATCGTCTGCGCGGGATGTTGTGCCCAGAATGTTTATATAGTGGTCAGTCTCTCCTCCCTTCTTCAGGTAAAGTATTTACCTACCCTCCTTCTCTCCCAGTATACTTACAAACATCATAATTACGAATGTTACTTATAATATTCACAACCATTGATTAAATAAGTTAACGAGTTGTAAAGTACGTCGTGGGAACACAGAACAGCCCACAGTGTAAGTGTAAACAAGTGTAGCCAGGCTGGGAGGGTGTAGGATCAGGTAGTCTGGTCAGGTGTCAAGGCTGCAAGTAGTCAGTCATTCAGTCAGTCACTTAAACAAGGTAAGATTTTTCCTACATTTTTTTTTAACTTAGACAGCGCGTATTGGTGGCCTTTATGAGTTGTTTTAATGGTGTTTTTTGTCGTTGTATTTTATTATAGTGATCATCATTTGTTTAATACAACCTCCTCTTGGGTTCCGAGGAGTATTATTTCTTTAAGTGTTTAAGTCGTCCATCCTACAGGTACTGTTTAATTTATTTTTGGTATATTTTCTTCCTCTCAGTGTGTGTTTGTTTTAGCCCTTTACATTATCCATGTTTAAGATGCCATCCATAAACGTTGTCAATTATCAACTTGGTCTTAAATTTGATCAAATTAAACAAACTCATCTGTGTAAAAAGAAATAATTAATTATCTCGATTTTCTCAACAATAATATAACTAATACCAACTAAAGATGAAACTAAATAGCGAAGTTATTCTCTGCTTTACTTGTCAGTTATAATGTTCTTGTTACTTATTATTAATGTTATTTGTTGTTCCTTGGCTGGCTGCTGTGCCGTGAAGCAACAGCTCCTCCCATCCTCATATCATTATCTTCTTTATTTATATTTCTTCTTTCTAATTGGAGGAAATTCATGATTCTTGCCCTATCCCGTAGTTACGTCATATACCTATGTAGATTACTGGAACCATCATTACAATAACAAAGGAACACTTAAGCCACGGCGTCTTTAAGAGGCCCATGAATATTTGTATTATTTATATAAAAAACTTGATTTAACTTCAACATAATCTGGATTGAGATTTAATGTTAATATAGATGCCATCAGCAGCTGAAACATGAGACAGCAGCAGTAACGTATTAGACCTCAAGCATGACCTGATCACACGGGTTGGTGATGAGGGATTCCTTTCCTCTACTAACCTAGAGCTGTGTCTCTCTCTCTCTCTCTCACACCATCATCTGACGTCCCTTCATCGTCGCTGATGATGGTGGGGTTATCATCGTCTTCATCGCCTGCTCACAGATTAACCATCACCGCCTCCTGCCCCATGAACCTACAGTATTTCCCCATGGATCGACAACTCTGCATCATCGAAATTGAAAGTTGTAAGTAGACAGACTTTAATTCTTTGTGGGGTTTATTTCCATTGTTTTCAAGTTTTGTTGTACAGCCAGTGTTGTAGGGTTATTGCCAGTGTTGTAGGTGTTGTAGAAAAGCACCGCCACTGCTGTACTGGTTGTAGGAAATGAATGTTTGTAAGTGCAATCAATTGAGTGAACTTATGTTAGTCCAGTCACTGAATGAATGTTTGCCAGTACAGTTATTGCGTGAACGTTGTCAGTATAGTCAATAGAATGAACGTTTGTAAATCCAGTCAGCTGAGTGAACGTTGCCAGCCCAGTCAGCTGAGTGAAAGGCACCAGTTCCAGCAGTTAAGTGAACGCGGACGATACCAGTCAGTCAAAGTTTTCTCATTTTCTGCATCGCTCTTTTGTGGTCCGCTGAGGCGCCTGACTCCTGGAGTGTTGTAGAGAGGGGGTGTGGGGAGGGGGGTAGGGGAGAGGTGGTGTAGGAGAGGGGGGGTGTGGGGGAGAGGGAGATGGGGGAGTGGGATGGAGATCGGTGTGTTGGATTGGGGATAGAAGGCTGTAAGAGAGGGAGTTGTCGGAGAGAGGGCGAGTTAGGGGGTGATGGCAGAGTTATTGTGGGAGGGTGGGATAGGGTGAGGGAGAATAGGGAGTGGTGAGGGAGAATACATATTATAACAAGGGAGAAAGATAAAGAGTGTATGTATGTATGTATGTTACGGTAAAAAAAAAACTTACGATGTATTTGAGAATTAGCCCTTAGTGTATCGACAAAAGACGAACATTTACGATAGTTTTTCTGCCTTATTTGTAGGGTAGGTTAGGTTAGGTTTGGTTAGGATCTTCCAGTATCATATATGAGGCAAAATCAACGTAACCCACCTTGAGGTTCTGATCTGAAGTGACAGGAGGCAATGTTTGTGTGTCTGGTGGCGGCCGAGGTAGAGTACTTTGCCCACGGCCGACACAACAAGCACCAAGTAAACATTGATTGGATGCCCACAATGTGTCTCCCACTCGTATCGTCCGTGTCCGTGTCCGTGTGTGTGTGTGTGTGTGTGTGTGTGTGTGTGTGTGAAGAGGAGGGAGGGAGGGAGGTAGGAAGAGAGAATGGAGGGGAAGGTGTGTTTGGAGGGAAGGTGTGTTTGAAGGGAAGGTGTGTTTGGAGGAGAGATAGGATGTGTTTGGAGAGAAAACAAACAAACAATTACTGTCTTTATAGAGGGGACGATTGTAAGTGTTGTAGAGAATAAACAATATAAGAAAAACACACACACACACACACACACCACACACACACACACACACACACTCTCTCTCTCTCTCTCTCTCTCTCTCTCTTCCTCACCAGCATACACATACATACTGACACCCTCCCTTCCTCCCTCCCTCCTTCCCTCCCTCCCTCCCTCCCTCCCTCCCTCCTCCCTCCCTCCCTCCCTTCCTCCCTCCCTCCCTCCCTCCCTCCCTCCCTCCCTCCCTCCCTCCTTTCTTCCGTCGCCTTTATACTCACCCTCTCTTCCTCTTCTCTTCCACACAGAAGCGGACCCTCCCATCTGTAGCCTTTTCCCATCCTTTGGTACCTGTCTCTCCCTTCCCCCCCCCCTCCCTCCCTCTCCCTTCTACCCACACCTCAATCATTCTCCCCTTTATCTCCCTCCCTTCCCCCCCTTCTCATTCATCCTACCTCCCAACTACCCCCCTCCCCCCATCATCCATTACCTTTCCCTTCTTCGTTTATACCCTTCCTCACCCTTGTTTCCTCTTTCCTCTACCTTCCCACACCCTTCCCTCATATTTCACTTATTACCCTTCCATTCTCACCCATACCCTCCCTCTCCCTCTTACTTTATCTTGCCTTCCTCCTATCCATACACACACACACATACACACATCCCAATAAAGAAAGGAAGAGGGAAAAAAAACTACTTTTGAGCCGCTCGCTGGTAGAGTTTGTTCCAAGATGACTCGCTCTGGTGGACGGCTCTTGGTGTTTGACTTGGTAATATAGTGTTCCGTGGAGCGAGGCAACTCTCTTTCTTTCTATCTTCCTTTCTTTCTTTCTTTCTTTCTTTCCTTTTTTCTTTCTTTCTTTCTTTCTTTTCTTCTTTCTTTCTTTCTTTCTTTCTCTTTCCTTCTTCTTTGTTTCCTTCTTTATTTCTGTCCTATTTTCTTTCTCCAACTCATTAGAAAGGTAGTGGATGAATCTTGCCATAAAGAAAGAAATATGAGAAGGAGGAGAAACATAGTCTCTCCTGAGTACCATAATTTCAACAGTGCAAATGAGTGGTTCCATCAGTGAGTGGTTTCATCAGTGAGTGGTTCCATCAGTGAGTGGTTCCATCAGTGAGTATTTCTATCAGTGAGTGGTTCCATCAGTGAGTGGTTCTATCATTGAGTGGTTCCATCAGTAAATGGTTCCATCAGTGAGTGGTTCCATAAGTGAGTAGTTCCATAAGTGATTGGTTCTATAAATAAGTGGTTCCATAAGTGAGTGGTTCCATAAGTGAATGGTTCCATCAGCTAGTGTTTCCATCAGCGAGTGGTTCCATCAGCGAATGGTTCTATCAACGAGTGGTTCTATCAATGTCTGGTTCTATCGATCAGTGGTCCATCAGCGAGTAGTTCCAACAGTGAGTGGTTCCATCAGTGAGTGATTCCATCAACGAGAGTGGTTCTATCAACGAGTGGTTATATCAATGTCTGGTTCTATCGATGAGTGGTTCCATCAGCGAGTAGTTCCAACAGTGAGTGGTTCCAGCAGTGAGTGATTCCATCAACGAGTGGTTCTATCAGTGAGTGGTTCCATCAGCGAGTAGTTCCAACAGTGAGTGGTTCCATCAGTGAGTGATTCTATCAACGAGTGGTTCTATCAGTGAGTGGTTCCATCAGCGAGTAGTTCCAACAGTGAGTGGTTCCATCAACGAGTGGTTCTATCAACGAGTGGTTCTATTTGTGACTGGTTCTATTTGTGAATGGTTATATCAATGAGTAGTTTTATCAATGAGTGGTTCCATCAATGAGTGGTTCTATCAATGACTGGTTCTATCAATGACATCAATGAGTGGTTCCATGAGTGAGTGGTTCCATCAGCGAAGGGTTCTATTTGTGACTGGTTCCATCAATGACGGGTTCTTTCAATGAGTGGTTCCATTTGTGAGTGATTCCATCATTGAGTGGTTCTAATTGTGACTGGTTCTATCAGCGAGTGGTCCCATCAGCGAATGGTTCTACTTGTGAGTGGTTCTATCAGCCAGTGGTTCCATCAACGAGTGGTCCCATCAGCGAATGGTTCTACTTGTGAATGGTTCCATCAGCGAGTGGTTCCATCAGCTAGTGTTTCCATGGCGCTGTGTCACCTGGTCTAGTTAATTAACGAGAGAGGTGGGCGAGACTCACCTGCCTGTACACACATTAACATGATTAACTCTTGGGAATTTTTTTCTCATTTTTTTTTAGCATATTATCATAAGAGTTTATTAACCACTCTGGGTATTTACAGTTGAATATTAACACCTGAGGGTAATATTTTAACATTTGGGAATAGTTAAGTGTGTGTGTGTGTGTGTGTTTGTGTGTGTGTGTGTGTGTGTGTCTGTGTGTGTGTGTGTCCACTGGTGTCCTGTGTGCTTGAGTTATGTGTGTCTGTTAATGCCTGTGTGAGTGGATTACTGTATGTA
The DNA here is from genome assembly GCA_958450375.1 of Homarus gammarus. Classification (NCBI taxonomy): domain Eukaryota; kingdom Metazoa; phylum Arthropoda; class Malacostraca; order Decapoda; family Nephropidae; genus Homarus; species Homarus gammarus. The sequence goes on along the minus strand of CAUDMG010003694.1, from coordinate 1,416,988 downwards.
TGTATGTATGTATGTATGTATGTATGTATGTATGTATGTGAGTTAGCTAAGAGTCTATCAATCAACAGGTAATTCAGGTTGACTGCCTCTATTAGCTAGCATACTACATAACTAATTATTCTAATATATTCCGTATTTTATTACAAAACTCTATGGAAATTGCTTAAGAGTGGCATACTTATCCTAAATATACTAAGATTATCCTGAAAATGCCTAAATTTGCTCAATTATGCCTGAGTTCGTTAACTAGTTATACAATCCAATTTGGTATGTTATGCCTTAACTCATTAGATAACTCCTTCAATAGCTAATTTATGTGTAAGTAAATTAAGTAACACATTGATGCTTGCTTATGTTTAGACTAATTAACATTGATTAGTTTACTTTTGCCTGAACTAAACACTATGTTAATTAGCTAATCTTATGCTGTAAACATTGATGAACACTTTGCGTAGCTGTCCAGGTCGTCTATCCCATAATAAACTAATGCCTTGATTGGGAAGCCTATTCTTCATGTAACCAAGCAACATTTATTATCAACTAATCTATGCCTTAACCAATACCTGGATTACCTAGCAAATACCTTCACTTCTAACACTATGACAAGCTAATTTATGTCTTCATTAACTCTAAGATTAGTTATGTCTAAAGAACCCAGCTGATACTTACCTTTTATTCACCATCTAATACCTGGATTAATTAAGGTAGTTGATAATTATCTTACCTATACCTTTAATTAACTAGTACCTTAATTAACTAACCTCTACCTTAACTAACTAGCTAAAATCATAATTATCTCACCTATTAACACCTGGTTTAGTTAATAAATGCCCTAATGAGCTCACCTTCACCCCACAGTTGGCTACAGTATGGATCACATTCGCTTATCATGGCACGCTGGTGATCGATCCGTGGTCATCGAGTCAGATGTTTCGCTGCCACAGTTTCGAGTTCTCGGGTACAACAGGAAAACCATCATCTCCTCCACATCTACAGGTGAGTCTTTAGTTATTATATCAGCGAATTTTTTCCTCGTTTTGAGTTATAGAGATAATCTGTCAAGGGAAAATGTAGAGAATTCTGGTATATGTTAGTTCTGGTTACACGTAAAAATGCTGAAATGTGATAAATCTGACTTTTAAGGCAAGAGGATTTTTTTCTTTTAAATCTGATAGTTGCAGATTTTAAAACAAGGTATAATATAGAAGTCAGTTATGTGTGTGTTATAGATGGGAAAAATAGTAATCCGACAAGAGTAAATTTCCAAAAGAGCACTAAGAGTTAGAATACTATAATGAGCCTTTTCCAATTATATTAATTATATTTATGGCAACTGTCTGAATTAGAAATGCTATCGGTATCACCCATCACCTTCAACGCTGGTCCAATTATATTAATCTATATCATTCCCTGACAAAAAATATGAAGAGTAAACCCCAGAGGAAAACCAAGGGAAACTCATGGGTGTGGGGGTATATTTTTTTATTTTTTTTGCGGTTCTGCTAATGTAGAGTATCGGAGGATCTATCAATGAACGATAGAGTGGCTGTAGGAGGGAGTGAATGAGCGCCTCTTAGGGCGGAGGAGATATATTCCCACAAGCAAATGTTTGTGTGATCTGAATAGGCTCTAGCCAGAACTCGACGCCATTACACGAAGCAAAAAAAACAAAAATAGTCTTTCAGTTTCCTGTGTGTGTGTGTGTGTGTGTGTGTGTGTGTGTGTGTGTGTGTGTGTGTGTGTGTATATGCAGTAAGAGGGGAGTCTGATGTATTTCTGTGTCTCATTATACTGCATCTCATTTTCTTTACCTTCAACTCTCTACACACTATTTCCTTTTATTTTTCTTCCCCAGCAACTCGTTTTCTATACACTTCCCCCTCCCCCCCAACTCTCTCTCTCTCTCTCTCTCTCTCTCTCTCTCTCTCTCTCTCTCTCTCTCTCCCCAAATGTTCCACGTTAAGCGTCAGTGTGAAATTATATAAAAAGGAACAGCTCGAATCAAGTGTCAACAGATATCCTAGTGAAAATACGGCTGTCACCCCCAGCTGCTGTCACCCCCAGCTGCTGTCACCCCCAGCTGCTGTCACCCCCCAGCTGCTGTCACCCCCAGCTGCTGTCACCCCCAGCTGCTGTCACCCCCAGCTGCTGTCACCCCCCAGCTGCTGTCACCCCCAGCTGCTGTTGTTGATGTTGTTGTTGTTGTTTATAATGAAGGAGGATGTTATGCATGACGGAGGTGGTGGAGGGGAGGGAGGGATCTATCTATCTATCTATCTATCTATCTATCTGTCTGTCTGTCTGTCTGTCTGTCATTATTGTTTATGGCTCCCACTTCTTCTCTTTATAATGGTGGGTTATTAGAGTGAGAGAGAGAGAGAGAGAGAGAGAGAGAGAGAGAGAGAGAGAGAGAGTGTGTGTGTGTGTGAGAGAGAGAGAGAGAGAGAGTCCCGACCATTACCAACCCTATTAGATGTCCATCAGTAAAGCAGCAAATGGAAAGTAATTACAGGAAATCGCTCCCCATTATTCTAATAGTCTATGAGTAAAGTAACGACAGTACTAATGGGTAACAGAGCCGTAACTATTATCACCACCCATTACCATCACACCATCGCAAGAATAGTTAATGGGTGGTATGACCATTCACCCATTACCACTACACCTTCATCTGGTCATAGTCGTAATAATAGTTAATTGGGTGACATGCCCATTAACCTATTAACATTACACCTGTAAGAGCTCAGGTGTGTGGTGCTAATGGCAGCGAACCATATTTAGCCTCATCAGATCAATTAGTCTAATTAGTCAGCTTTAACATAACACAAGGTGAGGGGGGGTGAGGGGGAGGGCGAGTGAGGGGGAAGGGATAGTGAGGGAGAGGCGAGGGCGAAGAGATGGTGAGGGAGAGGTGAGGGGGGAGGGATGGTGAGGGAGAGGTGAAGGAGAAGGGATGGTGAGGGAGAGGTGAAGGGATGGTGAGGGAAAGGTGAAGGAGAAGGGATGGTGAGGGAGAGGTGAGGGGGAAGGGATGGTGAGGGAGAGGCGAAGGAGAAGGGATGGTGAGGGAGAGGTGAAGGGATGGTGAGGGAGAGGTGAAGGGATGGTGAGGGAGAGGTGAAGGGATGGTGAGGGAGAGGTGAAGGGATGGTGAGGGAGAGGCGAAGGGATGGTGAGGGAGAGGCGAAGGAGAAGGGATGGTGAGGGAGAGGTGAGGGGATGGTGAGGGAAAGGTGAAGGGATGGTGAGGGAGAGGTGAAGGGATGGTGAGGGAAAGGTGAAGGGATGGTGAGGGAGAGGTGAGGGGGGGAGGTAAGAGATGTATATATTTCAGGTATATTCATCTTAACTTGTTTATAAATTTCTCGCCTTTGTTAATAATAATAATAATAATAATAATAATAATAATAATAATAATAATGACTAACTTGTTGCCCATTTCATAAACCAGTTGTTAGGTAAGGTAGACTCTCTCTCTCTCTCTCTCTCTCTCTCTCTCTCTCTCTCTCTCTCTCTCTCTCTCTCTCTTCAAACAGGTGTCTAAGTGGTTTCTTTAAATACTCAGCCAAGTAACGAGAGGTAACGTAGGTACTTACTAAGGCTCATTTAGTCGCTCTTTACAAATGTGATACTTAAATTTCACTCAGGGGTCATACAGAAGCCAGAGGTCACACAGGAGTCATGCAGGGGGTCATGCAGGGGTCATTATGAGAGGTCAGAGGTCATACAAGGGTCACGACGGTGTGTCAGAAGTCATACAGGGGTCATGGTGAGGGGTCAAAGGTCATACAGGGGTCATGGTGAGGGGTCAAAGGTCATACAGGGGTCATACAAGGGGTCAGAGGTCAGACAGGGTCATGATGAGACGTCAGAGGTCTTACAGGTTCGGTTTGGTTAGGTTAGGTTAGGTTAAGTTAGTGTCTGATGCCATAACTTAGGGAAAAATGAGAAGAGTCGTGAGGCAGATGGTGTTACATAACCTGGCCAGATAATATATAAACACGCGTTATGGGGTTACCTTAACGAGACAAATATTAATTCAGTGTTACTAAATCGATATTTGGAGGAAGTAAACCAAGTCATAAGCCTCTGATGACTGGCTTTTTTTTTGTTCAGGTTATCCTTGGTCAAACTGGCTTATTGTTTGCCATTGTTTGTATACCAGCGCCGTCTAAGTATATTGTTTGTATAGCCGTATCTGACTAATTCATACTATCGGCACTATTTCCCTATTTAAAGTATCGTATCACCCAATTTCAAGGTCCACATTATCCCCATTTTAAAGGCGATTACCTCAGTTTATCTTTAAGGTCCAATTAGCCTATTTAGCTCTTTAAATTATTCCTGTCTATGGTGAGCTATCGTCATGCCAACCATTAACTCAAATTTCGCTCCCAATTTGTACACACTAATTTGTATTCAATCTTATTTAATCTATCAACTACTTTTTATCGCCCTCTCCTTCTCCCTCCCCTCTTTCTCCCTCCTCTCCCTCACCTTCTCCTTCTCCCTCACCCATCTTCCCTCCTCACCCCCCCCCCCCACCTCCCAGTTGTTGCATCACCCATTTTGAAGGAAAAACACAATTTCACTTTAATAGGTAAATTTCTGTTCCGTTTGCTTTAAGGGCGAGTAACAGTTGATGTACTCAGCCAGCATTATAAGTACTCATTACTTTATTCACCCAACTGCTCACTCACTCACTCACTCACTCACTCACTCACTCACTCGCTCACTCACTCACTCACTCACTGAGAGAACTTTTCTACCTGACCGCCTCTCTCTTCTTTTTGTGGAAATGTTAAGTTTACAGAACAACAAAATGTATTGTGTTATCCCTCCCTCTCCCCTCACCTCCTCTCCCCTCACTCTCCCCTCTCCCCTCACACCTCCTCTCCCCTCTCCCCTCATCTCCCGTCTTCCTGGGTTTTTTTTATCGTCACTAATGAAGTTTAAAGGTTTTATTCCATCACTTAACACAGAATGATGGTAAATCTTTTCTTGGTGTTTAGCGAAAGTTTCCAGCGCTTCTTTCATTTCTTTCAGGATCACCCTCACTTCCTTCATCACCCCCCTCACTTCCTTCATCACCTCCCTCACTTCTTTCCTCACCTCCCTCACTTCTTTCCTCACCCCCCTCACTTCTTTCCTCACCTTCCTCACTTCTTTCCTCACCTCCCTCACTTCTTTCCTCACCTCCCTCACTTCTTTCCTCACCTCCCTCACTTCTTTCCTCACCTCCCTCACTTCTTTCCTCACCCCCCTCACTTCTTTCCTCACCTCCCTCACTTCTTTCCTCACCCCCCTCACTTCTTTCCTCACCTCCCTCACTTCTTTCCTCACCTCCCTCACTTCTTTCCTCACCTCCCTCACTTCTTTCCTCACCTCCCTCACTTCTTTCCTCACCCCCCTCACTTCTTTCCTCACCTCCCTCACTTCTTTCCTCACCTCCCTCACTTCTTTCCTCACCCCCCTCACTTCTTTCCTCACCTCCCTCACTTCTTTCCTCACCTCCCTCACTTCTTTCCTCACCTCCCTCACTTCTTTCCTCACCCCCCCTCACTTCTTTCCTCACCTCCCTCACTTCTTTCCTCACCTCCCTCATTAACAACTTCCAGAGTCATTTTCAGTTCCCTCTAATTCCTCCTCCTCACACACACACACACACACACACACACACACACACACACACACACACACACACACACACACACACACACACACACGGAGGCAACAAAACGCCCGGGTCGATGTGTGTTTTGCTTGGCAGCCATAATGAGTGTTTAGTGTAGTCATCATCAACTTACAACCTCTATATATATGCAAATGAGGGGAGAGGGAGAGGGGAAAAGAGGGGAAGGGGGGTGAGAAATGTGAAGAGAGAGAGAGAGAGAGAGAGAGAGAGAGAGAGAGAGAGAGGGTGAGCTAAATCAGGAAACAGAATCTTCCACCCCTTTCTTTCTCAGTCACTTTCCCTAACTTTCACCAGACTCACATACTATAAATATATTATTAATGTATCACTCAATATATATCACTTAACAAAACTCCCACATAGGAAAGTAATTTAAAACTATGTATCATTTAATATGTTTCTCATGCTAACAGAAATTTAATGTTTCAAAGAGAACATTTGTCTCTCAGCAGGCTTCGTCATCCAACAAAACCCCCCCAACATTCTCAGAGATTCAGTGAGAGACATAGACTCACAGGTTGTTAGAGATATCTCACCTTCATGTGTCTCACCTCCATGTGTCTCACCTTCATGTGTCTCACCTCCATGTGTCTCACCTTCATATGACTCACCTCCATGTGTCTCACCTCCATGAGTCTCACCTTCATTATGTCTCTCTTCCCAACAGGCAACTACTCTCGGCTGCTCTGTGAAATCATGTTCGTAAGGTCCATGGGATACTATCTGATTCAAATCTACATTCCTTCATCACTAATTGTCGTCATCTCTTGGGTGTCCTTCTGGCTCAACCGTTCAGGTAAGTTATCCCTGACCAGTCTCTCTCTCTCTCTCTCTCTCTCTCTCTCTCTCTCTCTCTCTCTCTCTCTCTCTCTCTCTCTCTTTTAATATCAAATAATCTATAGGTTTTCTGCTAACGTAGGTATAAGGTATTGCTATAATTTCTGAATCTAATGTGTTTATTTCTGTATGTTTGTCTGTCTGTCTATCTGTCTGTCTGTCTGTCTGTTTGTCTGTCTGTCTGTCTGCCAGGCTTCTTTATTATAATTCTCATCTTACCTATAATTGCTTTGTTCTCCTATAAGACTTAATTATATCTTCTCACATCTCATATATTAAACTTGATCAAAATACTAAAAAAAAAACAATATCTATATATATATTGTGAATAGAATGTAATTTTTCCCTCTAAATTCTCTTTTATTCTTTATAAGTTTATTTCCATCTATGAAAATCTCGATATTCTCTATAAGGCATTTTTTTTTATTAATGCTCAGGAAAACATTTATATATATACGCTCTCACGGTATTGTTTTAGTGTGAGTATGATTAATAAGGTATTTTTTCAATCTCGTTTCTGATGTTGGTAATGTTTTAACTAATCTTTAACTCATAATGCTCCTAGTCTTACCAGGTAAAACAAATGTTCCCAGTCTTCCTTTTAATGCTCCACATCTGAGCTATAATGCTCCTAATTTTACTTACATTCATCCAGACCTTTGTATAACTCTCCAAACTTATCCATAATACTCTTAAAATCACCTACAATGCTCCAACCCTTATCTAAACTGCTCTAATCATTCTTATTATGCTCCAAAGCTTATCTCCAATGATCCAAATCTCTATTTCAGTACCTCTAATCGTATCTATTATGCTCCAAATTTTCCCTAATATGCTCCTCCTCTGACACAGTACTTTCATGTTTCTAATAATACTTCACATCATCAGATAAATGATCTTAATGCTAATGTATAAGCATCTTGTTTATTTCATATAAAGCTCTTACTCATAATCTATAAGACTTTACATTTTATCTATGAGTATAATTTTGAGTCCGATACTTCCAATCTTACCTGTAATACTTCCCATCTTCCATATAATCCATCCAATCTTCCGTATAGTACTTCCAATCTTCCCTATAATACTTCCCATCTTCCCTATAATACTTCCCATCTTCCCTATAATACTCAGCAACTCCATATAATGCTCCATGTCTTTACCTATCTGCCCGGGGTCATCACTCGGGCCCATATGAAGCATAATTAAGGCCTTATAGACCAGTATATTGAGCCACTTGATTCATCTTGCAGTATTTACCTTCTCTAAAACACATTGATAAAGTTTAATTAAAACCCAAAATAATAAGACTCAGAAATACCTCTAGGGGTCTATATATTTTGATGAGTATTTTCTATAAAGTGATTATATAAGCGTATACGAGTCAGTAGGTTAGGTGTGTTTTGCCTTTGATTACAGACTTGCCACGTGACTGACTGACTGACTGACTGACTAGATGTTATAACGTTGGGATAACTTAAGATCTCTCGAACACAGGTGTTGTTGATATTGGTTAGTAAGGGAATGTTTTATCCGCTAAGTGAAAGAGATAAGTGGAATGACTTTTTGATTTAAGGAGAAAGCTAAACTTTCTAAGGGAGAAGGGCAGATTTTCTAAGGGAGGAAGTTAGGTTTTTCTAGCTGGAGGAACAAGGCCAGATCTTCTAACTAGAGGAGAAAGTTTATTCTTCTGACTCTAGGAGAAAGTTAGACCGTGTGACAGAGACGGAGATAAAATATTGATTATTTAGCACAACACAAAACATAAGGAAAATATAACACACAATAATAATAATAGAAAAGGGAATAAGAAACAATACCAATAACAGAGATAAATAACGTGAGTATTATCGTTGGTAAAAGGGGAATGAATATGACTTAAGATGAGGAAATGAGAGGGAGAATTGCAATAGGGTAAATAAAACACTGTAATGAGTTTATAACAGTGTTTGTAGCCTGTGTGTGCTATAAGCTTGTTGGACCATTACGGCACGGTACTCGACCACTCTCACTTCCCTAACTATAATGTAAGGTGCCCATTCACAGCTGGGTCGACTGAGGGCCCCCTCCCCATTTACCCCCTGATTCAAATCCCAGATATTTAGAAACACAGTGAGTACATTGTTCACTCGTCCACTGCACCTAGATATGGTAACTAACTACGAATTTTACCACATGGAAGATAATCAAATAAATGAGGGAGATAAGATAGACGGATAGAATCAGGAAATACGATAATATATTAATATAATATTTTAGAAGATCTGGCATATCACAGAAGTAAAAACACCTAACATTTGGTTCCAATATTTTACCGCAAAATTTGTATTTTTTTTTCTCTCTACAAAAGCATCAATAACTTATTTAAGAAACAAAGTATTAATATTAAATTTCTAAGATATTTTCATATATTTTTTAATTGGTCTATTTTTTGTGGGTTTGAAAAGTTGTGTCTTCATCGGTAGTGAAGGAATTTGTTTTAGCTGGTCTATACACTGTGTCAGCTTAACACCTCTCTGTCACACCTTAGTCACACCTCTCTGTCACACCTTAGTCACACCTCTCTGTCACACCTTAGTCACACCTCTCTGTCACACCTTAGTCACACCTCTCTGTCACACCTTAGTCACACCTCTCTGTCACACCTTAGTCACACCTCTCTGTCACACCTCTCTGTCACACCTCTCTGTCACACCTTAGTCACACCTCTCTGTCACACCTCTCTGTCACACCTTAGTCACACCTCTCTGTCACACCTCCCTGTCACAACTTAGTCACACCTCTCTGTCACACCTCTCTGTCACACCTTAGTCACACCTCTCTATCACACCTTTGCCACACCTCTATGTCACATCTTTGTCACACCTTTGTCACACCTCTCTATCACACCTGTCTGCTACACCTTATCACAACTTTCTGTCACACCTCTCCGTCACACCTTTTTGTCACACCTCTGCCA
>CAUDMG010003694.1:1360000-1405000 GCA_958450375.1 Homarus gammarus | reverse complement strand
TCCCATAACCTCCAAAAACTATGACAATGCGACGGAATTTTAATTAATTTAAATAACTTTTTATATATTTCTAAAAGTTAAAATTTGAAACATATAATGAAAACCTTACGATGATTATAGAATCTTCTCAATACATTATTTTTTTCTCTGTGAAAGTTTTAAAAAAGATACAAACTGGACATTGTTTTAGTGACTACAGGAGAGCTGGCTTGTGATGACGGACAGCTCGCCACACTGGAAGACCTGACACTACAGCCTCTTAGTGTGCAGGATCACCACTGTCTGTCTCGCTACATATATTGTTAACCTCAAAGAAAAAAAAAAACAAAAGCTTCCCAAGGTTCCTAAGTTCAATCTTACCATCGCACTTAAACTGACTTGAACAAGGGGGTAAATCTCGTCAAATTAAACGTTACACAGTCAAAATAAACACAGTTAAAGTTAATATACAATCAGAATAGTTTTAACATCTCTATTTACGAGGGGGTATAATTGAACCTGTGAACCTTTGAGTGTTTTCGGACTTCAGTGATGGGTTGTGGCTGGGGGGGGGGGAAGTGTTGTGGGTTCCTACATAGTTTTTTTATCCTACTTGAGCCTCTTCTTCCTCTTCCTCCTCCTCGTCTTCCTCTTCTTCCTCTTCCTCCTCCTCTTCTTCCTCCTCCTCCTCTTCCCCATTCTCCTCCTCCTCTTCTTCCTCTTCCTCCTCCCCATCCTCCTCCTCCTCCTCTTCCTCTTTTTATTCCTCTTCCTCCTTTTCTTCCTCTTTATCCTCCTCTTCCTTCTATCTTTTTCCTTTTCCTCTCTATTTTCTCTGCCTCTTAGTCTTTAGTGTCTTCATCCCTGTTTTATTAATTTCCTCTTCTTTCTCCTTCCATGTTTCCATTTCTCATTCGTCTCTTCCTTGATCTCTTTTTCTTCCTTTTTCGTTTTCCTTTTCATCTTCTTCCTCTCCCCTCCCTTCCTTCCCTCTCCTTCCCCTCCTCACTCCTACCTTTGCCACATACGCTCGCTACTCCCCAACATACATACATACATACATACATACATACATACATACATACATACATACATACAGTTTCACTTTCATCTCGTTCCCCCAATCGTAATTCACGTCATGAGGTGGATAAATAAACCACAAAGATATAAACGAATAATCAAGGGAATAGATAAATAAACCGATAATTGCGTAAATAAGTGAATCAGAGAATAAACAAATAAATTAATGACGAATGGGCTTGGGATGTGTGTGTGTGTGTGTGCGTGCGTGCATAATAACAGACACCATTGAGGTATATTTTCTACTTGAATTAAATGGTTAGTACATTACTCACTCAGACAGACACACACAGACGAATAATTTCCTCCACACAAAGAAAATCATGGAAAAAAAATCTATTCCCCCTTCACTAATTAAACGGGAATTTTCACATTCTCTCTCTTCCAATTTTTTTAACGCAAATTTAATATTTTATGGAGATTGGCAATCATCAGGACTCTCTTTCGTCTTAGTTTGTCGGAGATAAGGAGGAGAGGTGGCTGAATTTCAATGGAACACCTTCAGTCAAGTTTCTAAAATAGGTTTACAAAGATGGAGAGTTTGGTAGGCTGCCTCACGGGTGTTCTGGCATTTAAAGTAGGTCCTGTGAGTGACCTACCTTGACCTTCTGCCCTAAAACAGGTCAATATACATAGGACGACCTACCTTAGCCATCTCCCCTAAAACAGGTCACTATACCAATTTCTAGGTCCTTTGAGTGACCTACCTTGACCTTTTTCCCAAAAACAGGTCAATACACCATTTCCAGGTCCTGTGAATGACCTACCTTGGCCCTCCTCTTAACACAGGTCAATATACCACTTTCTAGGTCCTGTGAATAACCTACCTTGACCCTCTGCCCTAAAAAAGGTCAATAACACTTCCCAGCTTCTCGGTAACAGATTGCCTCACTTGCCAAACCACAGATAAAAATTTTATACACAATTAATTCAGAAATAAAACGTTAATTAATTTCGGGGTTGAAGAAGTTCTTGTTTACTTCACGTATTAACATCTTTCTTAATCGGGTCATGAACAACAACAAGTTACCTAGGTGTCATTAACCAGTAGAAGGTAATTACATAACAAAAGGTTAATCAGGAAAGAGTCATCATGAAATGTACAGGCTGTTGTTAACTATCAGTGTAAGAGGGTCGTTAACGAGGAGTAATTGGAGCCGCGATGGTCATTAGCGACGTCATGGGAGTAATGCCTCGCTGGAGACAACTTAACAAGGCTCTTTAAAGTTTTGTTTCTTTTTGTTACTTTTTCTTTAACATAAACTTTTAAATTTATTAATAAAAACGTAATTTAGGTTCAACTTTTTATTTAATTATATTATTATTATTAATATTTTTTTTAAAGACTCAACAGCATTTAACTCTTGGTGTGTTTGTTTGCCTGTCTGTTTGGTCTTGTGTTTTATTGTTTGTTTGTTTGTGTTTTGTTTTGTTGAGTTTGTTTCTGTCTTCGTTTTTTCCCGTGTCTTTGTTTCTCTGTTTGTTTGTTGTGTTTTTTGCTGTTACATATGTTTGTGTTTTTTATTATTGTTATTATTTGTACGATAGATCATATATCTTTTTCTCCTTACCTCTCCCTCACTCCCTCTCCCCCTCTTTTTCTCCTTCTCTCCCTCACTCATTCGCTTCCTCTTCACCTCCCTCATTCCCTCTCCCTCTCTTTCCCTCCTTCTCTCCCTCACTTCTTCCCTTTCACTCCCCCTTTTTCTCCCTCTTTCACTCCACTCACTTTCTTCCTTCTTCCGCTTCACTATCTTCCTCTATTCCTTCCCTCCCTCTCTCCCTCCCTCCCTCCTTCCCTCCCTCCCTCCCTCCCTCCCTCCCTCCTCCCCCCTGCCCACTCCTTCTCTCATATCACCACCTTGGGTCCATAACTGTGACCTACAATGTAATTACAGGTGTGTGTGTGTGTGTGTGTGTGTGTGTGTGTTCATAAGTATGTGTAAGAGGGTGTGTGTGTGTGTGTGTGTGTGTTAGTGTATGTATGTGTGCGTGGCGATCTGTGATTGCTCGCCTTGCAATCCCGTGCTCCCGGGTTCGATCCCCGGGCAGGGTGAAGCTATGGGCAAGTTTCTTTACGCCATTTGCCTCTGTCTACCCAGCAGCAATTGGGAACCTGGATGTTAATCGATTTACGGATCGTATTCTGGGGTAATGGTTAGCCAGTGCAGTTGGCGAGTTGTCCGGTCTTCTCGGACTATTCCGTGACACTGGGTCATGCAGCTCGTTAACTCAGGGTGTGGTTGTTATGTTGGTGACAGCTTTTACACCTTAAACAAATTCACGCCCAGGTGGCCCTTGGGCCGGCCATCCTCGAGTGTACGCATACATGTATTATCGTTCGAGTACATATTTGTATACATATTCCTCCTTACCATGAGTTCAACAGCTGTATTAAACAAAACTCAAAGTAAACAGTATTCATTCATTTACTTCATTCAGTCTTTTTTTCACTTGTGCTTTCCGATTCTTCATTCGTCATTGTTATTCCTTTCTCTGCTTATTCTGGATTCGTATCATCTCTTCGCGACACCTGTTATTGGGGGGTGGAGGGTGAGGGGAGGTAGGAGGGGAGGGGAGATAGGAGGGGAAGGGGGTGAGGGGAGGAGAGGTATATTTAGATAGAGTCACTAACATATACTTTCGCCATGTTTGTTTCTCTTCATTCATTGAGTAAATCTCCTTTCATTTTTATTTTCTGGGGTCGATTATTTTTTTTTCACCCCCCTCCCCCCTTAGATAGTTGGATATCTGTAATTTCCCCAGATATTCCCTTTATTGTAATTTTTCCTTATATATTATTTTTTGGGGGGCGTTTTTTCCCCTATTGATTCATTCGTATATCTTTCTCTCTACTTTTTCCTGACTGTGAAAAATCGACTTTATCTCTGGACTCTCTTAAAACTTTATCTATACTTTCAACAAACTTTTCTGTACTTAAAATATCCTAAAAACACACTCACTGACAGTTCATTCCGTTACTTAAAAATACCTTAAATCCTTAATTACGAGGCCAACTCCCTTAAATATGACGACTTAAAATCCTAAATACGAACACTTAATCCCTTTAGAATGATGACATTAGCTCTTAAGTATGAATCATTAACTCCTTGATGATGATTGATGATGATGACCTCTTTCCTTCAGCATGATGACCTTTTACTCAAGGGGATAAGTCATCGTACTCAAAAAAAGTTAAGATATCGTTTTAATGAGACATCGTACTCAAGGGGTTGGGTTACCGTACTCAAAGGATGAAGTTGTCTATCTCACTCAGGAGGTTAATTTATCGTACTCAAGGAATTAATTATACTCTTTGACCAAACATTTATTACCTAAAATATTTTAAATGTTTATATTTTTCACTTCTAAACAACTGCAAGCTGCTGCCTAAAATTTAAGTGACTGGGTTTTGTTAGTTCTACTGTTACTTAAAATATATATTATGTAGATTATTCCTTTAAAAAAATAGTACCCTGAAATTTTTAGTAGTACTTTCCTGTAACCTAATTTTACTTAAATTATTTTTATGTAGTCTTACTTTTACCTAAAATGTATTTTAAGTAGTGTCTTACCTGAGATATACTTTAACATGACTTTAAATAATGCTAATAATGCCTTAAATATTCTTTGTGGTGAGACTAGAATGCCAAAAGATTCTTCAGGTATTTCCTCACACAGACTTACTATTGAAACACAAATCTTAATTATTCTCTCTTTCTCTCCACTATTCATTCAATTAATCTTATTAATATTACCTTTTTATGCATTATCTTTGCACATAGGTGTGTTTTGTGTGTGTGTGTGTCTGTCCAAGCAGTGTGTCCTCAACAAACCACGTCTCTGTGTCTTTTCTTCAATATTCTGTCTGACGGAAAAATACATCCCCTTACTGTATATAGTTTTATCCCTCTACGGTATCAGAGTATGGGGCAGTGTGGATACAACATACTGATTACTAAGAATTCGGTACATCAGGGGGCAGCATGGTACTCGACCGCCTTCACTTCCCCAACAGTTATATAGATTAGAGTTCCCTTGGGTGCAGACCAGTAACCCTTAGGATAAGCTGCCAAAGCTATATCAACTCGGCTGCTGCACCTCTAATGGCAGCTAAAATGATCTTGATAATTTTTATGTTGGAAAGAATAAGAATCATCGGAGTGGGATTCGAAGCCGTGTTGTAAGGTGTTAGCCTCGACGTCTCATAGCTTGGGTCTGAGTCCTTCGGGTGTCACCAGAGTTAGCCTCATGCCAGTGTGAGTTAGAATAAGACTCACACGAACATGAACCCAACACGGAGCCTATGTCCTTAAAATATAAAATAACTCCCCTTTTTAGGTACCTTATATAGATATGAACCTAGAGACCTCTTTAATACGTGTTTAAGATGACATTCAGTTAGTTCTAAAGAATCATGAGGTTAGGTTAGGTTAGGTTAGGTTAGGTTAGGTTAGGTTAGGTTAAATTAGGTTAGGTTAGGTTAGGTTAGGTTAGATTAGGTTAGGTTAGATTAGGTTAGGTTAAGTTAGGTTTCAGATCCGGGTAGTTAGAGAGACTCGGTGTTGCCCAGGTGACAGGTGACATCACAGTGTGTTAATGACCACCTACCTGTCTCAACCTTCATTAATCTTTCGTGTCACTCGTGTTCATCAGTGTCTCTCACACCTGGCTGACAGCACTGAGATCTTCTGTTTACTGTCAACCTTTCTCTCCTCTCTCTCCTCTTCTTCTTCTTTACCTTTTTCTTCCTTCTTTTTCTCTCCATTTTCTTCATATTTCTCCTTCTCCTCCTTCAAATTCCCTCTTCTTTCTCCTTATTATTTCCTCAAGATCGGTTTTCTCTATACCTTCTTCATTCATTCTTCCTCCTCTCTCTCTCTCTCTCTCTCTCTCTCTCTCTCTCTCTCTCTCTTGTTCTTCGTGTTTCTGTCATCTAATTCCAGTTATTCTAATCTTCATAAAATTCTGTCTTTCTTAATATTAATAATAATAATATAATTTTATATATACAATTAATATATGTATATAATATATGTAAGTAATGGTAGACTACTATGTGTGTGTGTGTGTGTGTGTGTGTGTGTGTGTGTGTGTGTGTTGAGGAGAGGATTGTGCGGGTGTGTTTGTTTCCACTACACATATTACACATAATACCTACACCCATTAGTTAAAACACCTGAGGATTACTGGCAACTGAGGCACGTGTGTGTGTGTGTGTGTGTGTGTGTTGTTTAGCGAGCAACCCTCCCAACCCACCCCTCCTCCATTCCATCTATCAGTGTCCTTGTGTGTATGTTTATATACTGACACACACACACACACACACACACACACACACAGATAATATCAAGCGTCACCTAACAGCGTCAGTTCCGTTTATTAACAGATATATAAACAGGAGGGCGCGAGACACATTGGGACATGTTTCATTACTCGCTAACAAATACACAAGCCTACACGTGTGACCTACAAGACGAGGTTTACTGAGTCACACAAGCTCCTACGATGAATAGCTCTTGTACCTGAATATGTCTTTACTTGTTTGACTTAATATGAAACACCAAAATAACCTTCGAAAATAAGTTGAATTTATAAAACATCTTTTTACCTTAACTAGATACGTTTACTTAGCATCAGTTAAGAGATCAAATTAGGGTAAATAATCATAGTTTTATCTATTAATATAATTGTGTCGAAATAATTTTGTTTTTATTGTAAATTATCCAGTTATCTTTATCTTACGAGGATTATTAATCTTAGGAAACTTGATGACTCACAACTTGGGTCCTGGACTATATCAGAAACACCTACCTTATATCACCTTATATATCTGGTTATATGAGACTTCTATAGTTACGGTAGAGTCTCAGCACACTTTATACACCATTTTCGATGTGATGGTTGAGTGTGTAGCTTCAGCGAGACTGGGATATGACAAATTACCTCCCCTAAGTATAGCTGTTAAGATATATTAAATTGCTTAACTTATTACTCAATATTCATACTTAAAATGGCGTCGAAGTTGCACCAAGACTCTACCATAAAGATAAGAAAATTATAACAAGGTTCGGATAACTGAGAGTCCAGGTACAGTCGGCCACAGTTCCACCTGGTACAGTGTATGACGCGTTTTGTGAGATGTGGCACCTCTGTGTTTGTTTACATCGTATTAAACCTCCCGGAATGGCACAAAGGAACCTCACACTAGTAGTCAGACTAAGGATAATAATAGATTAGCATTCCACAGTGATGCCACATCTCACAAAACGTGCCAGTCGCTGTACCAGGTGGAACTGTGGCCGACTGTATTGTTTACATTATGACACAGCACTAGTGAACTACTCTACCATTGTTTCTCTCACTAGTCTCAATAACAAACAAAAACTACCACCATAACTCAACAGCAAACAACATCATTAAATAGAATAAACAAGGCTTTTGTACCATGACTAACAAAGAAACTACCACCTAATTCTGACGCCACAGGACACTTTCCTTTTATGATCACCACAAACTACGACAGAGTTAAGTTAGGTTAGGTTAGATTAGGTTAGGTGGAACAAACAATGTCTCTATATCACGAATATCATAACTAAACCCTAACGCCAAAACGTAATCTTTAAATAAGAGAAAACAGAGTTAATTCAGGTTCATGATGTTAATAATATACTGTAACTAGGCCAGGTGTAACTACGGCCACTAATTAAGAGATACCTAATCATACCTAACTACTGCTAATACCACTACTACACTAACTACGTGAGCGAGGACCATTCTGCTACCACCACTATCACCACCGCGATCACCACTCACTACCACTATTTTTATCACCATCACCAACATCACCATTCACTATCATTATTACTACCACCATCACCACCAACACCATCAATCACTATCACTATTACCACCACCACCATTACCACCACTCACTACCACTATTACCATCACCATCACCAACTAGTATCACCAACCAGTATCCCCAGCCAAGCCACTACCACCCTCTAGAGCCAACAAACCGTGAACACTACCACCATCACCACCACACAACCACAACCACCATAATCTTACTAACCATCACAACGTTTATCTAACAATATATTTTTTTCTTTCCTCTCTCCCTCTCTTCCTTGGTGGTATTCACTCACATCTACGACCATGTTAACGCCTATATCTACACCCAACGCCCACGCCAACGTCTACCTCCTATGGTCAACACCCACATCTACGTCTACACCCCTACAGCGACGCCGGCGCGAGTGTCCCTAGGGGTGACTACAGTGCTCACCATGACTACCCTCATGTCCTCTACTAACGCCGCCCTACCCAAGATTTCTTATGTCAAGTCCATCGACGTCTACCTCGGCACTTGTTTCGTCATGGTGTTCGCCTCGCTACTTGGTAAGTCTTGTTTTATGGCAGGTAAGTCCTATTCAAGTCTAATAAGTTTCATGAGGCGTCTGATTTAAGTCCAGTTTTAGTAATAAGTCCTATTAAAGTCCATTTTCTTATGACTCCAGTTCACCCTCCTTAAGGATGATGTTTTAAGGTGTGTGGGGCTGTGTAGAGTTGTGTGGGGCTGTGTAGAGCTGTGTGGGGCTATGTAGAGTTGTATGGGGGCTGTGTAGAGCTGTGTGGGGCTGTGTAGAGTTGTGTAGGGCTGTGTAGAGCTGTGTGGGGCTGTGTAGAGTTGTGTGGGGCTGTGTAGAGCTGTGTGGGGCTGTGTAGAGCTGTGTGGGGCTGTGTAGAGCTGTGTGGGGCTGTGTAGAGCTGTGTGGGGCTGTGTAGAGCTGTGTGGGGCTGTGTAGAGTTGTGTAGGGCTGTGTAGAGCTGTGTGGGGCTGTGTAGAGTTGTGTGGGGCTGTGTAGAGCTGTGTGGGGCTGTGTAGAGCTGTGTGGGGCTGTGTAGAGCTGTGTGGGCTGTGTACAGCTGTGTTGGACTGTGTACAGCTGTGTGGGGCTGTGTAGAGTTGTATAGGGCTGTGTAGAACTGTGTGGGGCTGTGTACAGCTGTTTTGGACTGTGTAGAGCTGTGTGGGGCTGTGTAGAACTGAGTGGGGCTGTGTAGAACTGAGTGGGGCTGTGTAGAGCTGTGTGGGGCTGTGAAGAACTGAGTGGGGCTGTGTACAGCTGTTTTGGACTGTGTAGAGCTGTGTGGGGCTGTGTAGAACTGAGTGTGTCTGTGTAGAGCTGTGTGGGGCTGTGTAGAACTGTGTGGGGCTGTGTACAGCTGTTTTGGACTGTGTAAAGCTGTGTGGGGCTGTGTAGAACTGAGTGGGGCTGTGTAGGGCTGTGTAGAGCTGTGTGGGGCTGTGTAGAACTGAGTGGGGCTGTGTAGAGCTGTGTGGTGGCTGTGTAGGGAAGTGGAAAGGGGAGATATGACCTAGAATGGGAAGGGGAGTGGAGATAATGGGAAGAAGTGGAGAGGCATTAGTGGGAGAGGTGGAGTGGGAGAGGTGGAGTGGGAGAGGTGGAGTGGGAGAGGAGAGATGGATAAATGTCGAGAGGATAGCGGAGGGAGAGGAACTGCAATATGAGAGAGAGAGAGAGAGAGAGAGGTATAAGATGGACCAGTGAGTGGGAATGAGTGGTGAGGGGAAAGAGGAGGAAGCTAGAATCCCATTTTCTTTACATAATTGTGAAGGAGTTTATAATCCCCTAAAGGAGAAGACTCTCATTTTCTATACCAATAGGGGAAACTCGTAAGAAAAACAGATTCTAATATTTTTTGCTCCTCTGAATTTCATTTTTTTTTTTTTTGAGCTCCCAAGTCGCGTTAATTGAAGACTAACAAGGGATATTTTCTCTTAAGACACAAGAAATTACTCTGCTGTTGGAAATTGTCTTGGGATTTTGTTAGTCTTTTGTTCAATTCTAAAAATTTGTGGAGGTTTTTCTCACTGCCGAAAATTAACGTTGAAATAATACTCAAACCTGGAGCCGAAATCGAACTCGGAACTTAACCTAATCTAACTAAAACCTAAACCTAATTTACCCAGAAACTTTAACTTAAACTAAACCAATCTGAGTTTTTTATCATAAGGGTTTGGATCCAGTTACATATCTCAGTCCAGGAACATTATCGAACTTTCACCCAATTTTACCTTTTTTTAATAATTCCAGTTTATTTTGATGTTTATACAGTTTACATAAAGAGGATATAACAGATGTATAGAAGATGTAAACAACTGGAACACAGAAGAGAAAACGAGGTGAAATTTCTCCCATATATGTTTTTTGTCTTTTTTTTTGGTAATGGAGAAAAAGAGTGGTGGTGGTGGTGGTGGTGGTGGTGGTTGTGGTGGTGGTGATGGTGGTGATAGTGGGGGTGGTGATAGTGGTGGTGGTGGTGATAGTGGTGGTGATAGTGGTGGTGGTGGCGCCTTCCCTCCCACCTTCACTTATCTTTCCTCAGTCCCTACCACCCTTTCCTACCTTTCCCAGCCACCCTTCCTCTCTCCCTCCCACCAGTCAGAAGCCACCGCCCTCCCTCTATCTCTCTCTCTCTCCCTCAGTCCCTACCACCTACCCTCCCTCTCTGCCACCGTTGTCACACTAACATTCACCCCATAATGCCACACCTCTCTGACACATCTTCAATTGGTGGGGCCGGGAGGTTGAGACGCCCGGGTCGTTAAGGGTGACTTATGCACCTGTTCTCGGGCAGTGATCAACCTTAACGACATCCCCCAAGATCTCTTTACTTTTACTGGAGAATTGGGAGTTTGAGGAGAGCGTTCAAATGGTTTTATTGTCACTGGGAACATGGAGTTTTATGTTCTTGTGTGAAGTGTCTTAGTGCATGTTTGGTTTCCTTGTAGTTGTGAGGTGTGTAGATCCACTGACGTCAAGCTCCGGCCAGTTCTTCCGACCTCTCTCTCCTAATTGCCTCTCAGTGCGTTCCCTCTTCCTCTCACCTTTGTCCTCTCTTCCTCTTGTAAACTCTCACCCACTTTCGCCGTCTCTTAATCCTCTCAGCTTTCATTCCATGTGCCTCTGATCTCTATCTCGTCTTGTTCCTACAGATCCAACTTACCTTCCTTTCAACCACCCAATGGCTCTTCCTCGCTCACTGTCTCCCCTTCTCTCTCTCTCCTATCTCTCAGTGTCTGTCTCTTCGTCATCTCTCACCCAATCCCTCCCACCTGCCCCCCTCCTCACCCGTGTCTCATCTCCCCTCTACAGAATACGCCGCCGTGGGCTACATGGGGAAAAGAATTCAGATGAGGAAGAATCGTATCCTAGCGATCCAGAAGATGGCGGAGCAGCGGAAGACAGCGACCCTCGACCACTCGCACGCGTCGCAGGACCATCCTGACCACGCCCCCAAGCAGACAGTGAGTACAACGACGAGGCTCAGTTGTTCACGGGCGTTGTGACCACCAGTTTAAGAGGTTAATTAGGCTCAGTTAAGAGGATTTACTGGGCCCTATATACAGATATTCTAGTAAGTCATATGCTTAGAGGTCCAACTACCAAAGGTGGTCTGGCTACTTATCTAAGAGTGCTGTGGCCACTTGTGTTAGGGTGATGTGGCCACTTATCCATGGGTGCTTCGGGCATTTATCCATGAGTGCTGTTACCCACTTATCCAATGGTGCTGTGGCCACTAATCCATGAAGGCTGTTGCCATTTGAGTGGCCACTTATCCAAGGGTGCTGTGGCCATCGAGTTCAATGATTTCATCCTTGAGTACGATGACAGCACCTCCAGTACCCCCACACCTCCCCCAGGCTCCCCCAGCACCTCCAGTACCCCCACACCTCCCCCAGGCTCACCCAACACCTCCAGTACCCCCACACCTCCCCCAGGCTCACCCAACACCTCCAGTACCCCCACACCTCCCCCAGGCTCACCCAACACCTCCAGTACCTCCACACCTCCCTCAGGCTCCCCCAACACCTCCAGTACCTCCACACCTCCCCCAGGCTCCCCCAGCACCTCCAGTACCTCCACACCTCCCCCAGGCTCACCCAACACCTCCAATACCTCCAAACCACCCCCAGGCTCCCCCAGCACCTCCAGTACCCCCACACCTCCCCCAGGCTCCCCCAGCACCTCCAGTACCCCCACACCTCCCCCAGGCTCCCCCAGCACCTCCACTACCACCACACTTCCCCCAGGTTCCCCCAACACCTCCAATACCTCCACACCTCCCCCAGGCTCCCCCAACACCTCCAATACCTCCACACCTCCCCCAGGCTCCCCCAACACCTCCAATACCTCCACACCTCCCCCAGGCTCCCCCAACACCTCCAGTACCTCCACACCTTCCCCAGGCTCCCCCAACACCTCCAGTACCCCCACACCTTCCCCAGGCTCCCCAACACCTCCAGTACCCCTACACCTCCCCCAGGCTTCCCCAACACCTCCAGTACCCCCACACCTCCCCCAGGCTCCCCAACACCTCCAGTACCCTCACACCTCCCCCAGGCTCCCCCAACACCTCCAGTACCCCCACACCTCCCCCAGGCTCCCCCAACACCTCCAGTACCTCCACACCTCCCACACAGTACTGGCCTCCTCTCAGTGACCCCGAGAACTTATGAACAACATAGATCTGGAATAGAATACTTACCAAGCATGGATCCCTCGGCAATATATCAATACTAGGCCTATGCCTATGAACCTCTTGGATATGACTTACTAGGCCTATGAACCTCTAGGATATAACTTAATAGGCCTATTAACCTCTAGGGTATGACTTACTAGGCCTATGAACCTCTAGGATATGTCTTACTATAGGCCTATAACCTCTGGAATATGTCTTAATAGGCCTATAACCTCTGGGGTGTCTTAATAGACCTATAACCTGTGGGCTATGGCTTACTGCAGGCCTATAACCTCTGGGATACGTCCTAATAGGCCTATCAATATCTTGGATATGTCTTACTATAGGTCTATATCCTCTGGATATGACTTAGTAGGCCTATAAGCCTCTGATATATGACTTACTATAGGCCTATAAACCTCTGGAATATATCTTATCATAGGCCTATAAACCTCTGAGATATAACTTATTAGGCCTATAACCTCTGGGATGTGTTACTAAGCCTATAAACTATGGGATTTGTGTCTTAATAGGCCTACAAACTACGGCATTTGTGTTCTAATAGGCCAATAAACGTCAACATTTGTGTCTAAATAGGCATATAAATCTCTAGGATATATGACCAGCTGAAACTCTAGGCTTATGGGAGAAAATGTTTTCAAATGATTTATATATTTCTTGTCGACCAACTGGATTATATTTTAACCAAGACCTTAGTTGTATTTTAATAGTATACGTGTGCGTGTGTGTGTGTGTGTGTGTGTGTGTGTGTGTGTGTGTGTGTGTGTGTATCATGTGGTCGTAACCTTGAGGACATCTGTGTGTGATTCAGTAGCCAATATTGACATGTTTAGGTTGACAGTAACAGAACGACCCTAGGCACTACGACACAACCCACCTGAAGGTACAACTGTGGCGAAGACGGTGACGTGTTGATGTTGACACAGTAATGAGAGAAGGAGGAGGAGGTGGTAGAGAAAGAGGTGGAGGAGAAGGAAGAAGTGAGAGAAAGAGGTGGAGGAGAAGGAAGAAGTGAGAGAAAGAGGTGGAGGAGAAGGAAGAAGTGAGAGAAAGAGGTGGAGGAGAAGGAACAAGTGAGAGAAAGAGGTGGAGGAGAAGGAACAAGTGAGAGAAAGAGGTGGAGGAGAAGGAAGAAGTGAGAGAAAGAGGTGGAGGAGAAGGAAGAAGTGAGAGAAAGAGGTGGAGGAGAAGGAAGAAGTGAGAGAAAGAGGTGGAGGAGAAGGAAGAAGTAAGAGTAAGAGGTGGAGGAGAAGGAAGAAGTGAGAGAAAGAGGTGGAGGAGAAGGAACAAGTGAGAGAAAGAGGTGGAGGAGAAGGAACAAGTGAGAGAAAGAGGTGGAGGAGAAGGAAGAAGTAAGAGTAAGAGGTGGAGGAGAAGGAACAAGTGAGAGAAAGAGGTGGAGGAGAAGGAACAAGTGAGAGAAAGAGGTGGAGGAGAAGGAACAAGTGAGAGAAAGAGGTGGAGGAGAAGGAAGAAGTAAGAGTAAGAGGTGGAGGAGAAGGAACAAGTGAGAGAAAGAGGTGGAGGAGAAGGAACAAGTGAGAGAAAGAGGTGGAGGAGAAGGAAGAAGTGAGAGAAAGAGGTGGAGGAGAAGGAAGAAGTAAGAGTAAGAGGTGGAGGAGAAGGAACAAGTGAGAGAAAGGGGAGAGTAGGAGGGAGGAATGTCACAACTTAGACGGTTGTATCTCACTTACAAGTTGCCACTTAATTTTTACTTAAGGAAAGTTTGCTGGAGGTGTATATTGGTGAGTCGTATCCGTCTGTCTCTCTGTCTCTCTGTCTCTCTGTCTCTCTGTCTCTCTTTCTGTCTTTTTCTTCCACATTTTTTCCTCCTATACTGTCCAGAGACCAGAACTATTACCTCTAAGTTTCATAGTTAAAACACCTTAACAAAATTTTTGAAACATAATTTTGTCTCCTCTTGTCACCTGTGTGTGTGTGTGTGTGTGTGTGTGTGTGTGTGTGTGTTGAAATGAGAGAGAGAGAGAGAGAGAGAGAGAGGGGGGGGAATAAGTGGGCTTGGAGAAGGAGAGAGAGAGAGAGAGAGAGAGAGAGAGACAGAGAGAAGAGAGAGAGAGAGAGAGAGAGAGAGAGAGAGAGAGAGAGAGAGAGAGAGAGAGAGGGGGGGGAATAAGAGGAAATTAAAAATGAATGAGAGAGGCAAAGAAGACATAAAGGAGCCAAATATAAGATAAATAACCTCACCATAACCTCACTACACCTCACCATAACCTCACTACACCTCACCATAACCTCACTACACCTCACCATAACCTCATACACCTCACCATAACCTCGATACACCTCACCATACCCTCACTACACCTCACTGTAACCTCACTGTACCTCACCATAACCTCACTACACCTCACTACACCTCACCATAACCTCACTACACCTCACCATAACCTCGCTACACCTCACTACACCTCACTACACCTCACTACACCTCACCATAACTTCACTGTACCTCACCATAACCTCACTACACCTCACTGTAAGGCTGTCAGGAGAGGTCACATGAAATATGAACACCCAGGTGAGGTTGACCTTTTCATCTCACCCGACTTCCACTTTTCCAGTTACAGTCACCCACCCAGTCAGTTACAGTCACCCACCCAGTCAGTTACAGTCACCCACCGAGTCAGTTACAGAGTCTTCCAGTCACCCACCCAGTCAGTTACAGAGTCTTCCAGTCACCCATCCAGTCAGTTACAGTCACCCACCCAGTCAGTTACAGTCACCCACCCAGTCAGTTACAGAGTCTTCCAGTCACCCACCCAGTCAGTTACAGTCACCCACCCAGTCAGTTACAGTCACCCACCCAGTCAGTTACAGTCACCCACCCAGTCAGTTACAGAGTCTTCCAGTCACCCATCCAGTCAGTTACAGTCACCCACCCAGTCAGTTACAGTCACCCACCCAGTCAGTTACAGAGTCTTCCAGTCACCCACCCAGTCAGTTACAGTCACCCACCCAGTCAGTTACAGTCACCCACCCAGTCAGTTACAGTCACCCACCCAGTCAGTTACAGAGTCTTCCAGTCACCCACCCAGTCAGTTACAGTCACCCACCCAGTCAGTTACAGTCACCCACCCAGTCAGTTACAGAGTCTTCCAGTCACCCATCCAGTCAGTTACAGTCACCCACCCAGTCAGTTACAGTCACCCACCCAGTCAGTTACAGAGTCTTCCAGTCACCCATCCAGTCAGTTACAGTCACCCACCCAGTCAGTTACAGTCACCCACCCAGTCAGTTACAGTCACCCATCCAGTCAGTTACAGTCACCCACTCACACAATCACATAACAAGGGAATTAATAACATATACATCGTGTTATTGATGAAGTACATAAGGAAAGGGGGGTCACAATAACGAGAGGTAATTGGTTAGGGTCAAATTATCCCTCATCAATAACATCGTGATTGCCTGACCTCGACAAGCCCACCTATAGTGATGCTGAGTGAATGATTTAAGGTAGATTGTGATGCTGAGTGAATGATTTAAGGTAGATTGTGATGCTGAGTGAATGATTTAAGGTAGATTGTGATGCTGAGTGAATGATTTAAGGTAGATTGTGATGCTGAGTGAATGATTTAAGGTAGATTGTGATACCGGGTGAGCGAATCGAGTTAAGGTAGAATATCAAGTGTATTTTTGATGACATTATTGGACGTCATCTTAGTAATTTAGCACCTGTTCAACCAATTAGATACATCCTTTTATAATTTAGCACCTGTCAACCAATCAGATACACCGTTACATCTACAGTTAAGAGAAATCTCGAACTTACGGCCCCTATAAGAATCATGACCCACCCAGATCTATGTCACACCTGGTCGGTTTCCTTGCAGGGATGGAGGCGAGAATTCTCAGACGCTCTCACGATAAAAAATGATCTTAAGTGGAAATATAACTGGCATATGACTGTCCCACTTACAACTACACACAAGGAGCTTAGAGTACAGTTTAAGATTTTGTGTGTACTGAAACTGTTGTAGATTGAAGTGGTTTGTTTCGCCTTTTAGTCAGGAAAGAAACAAGACTGATTTACCATCCTTTGAGGGTAAGGTTTGAGACCCCCTGCATTCGTTGGCAGTTTATGACAGTGGGAGGATTTATTTTGGTGGTGATGCTGTAGTGAGGATACCATGGCCTCTCTCTCTCTCTCTCTCTCTCTCTCTCTCTCTCTCTCTCTCTCTCTCTCTCTCTCTCAGGATAGGGAACATGTTATTGACACCTGGTACACTGTTTCGTCTAAGTTGTTTAGGTGGGGAAGATTG
This sequence comes from Homarus gammarus, assembly GCA_958450375.1. Classification (NCBI taxonomy): domain Eukaryota; kingdom Metazoa; phylum Arthropoda; class Malacostraca; order Decapoda; family Nephropidae; genus Homarus; species Homarus gammarus. The sequence goes on along the minus strand of CAUDMG010003694.1, from coordinate 1,388,084 downwards.
AAAATGCCACATTACCACCACTACTACCACCATTACAACAACTATTACTATCACCATCACTACCACCACCACCACCACTACCATCATCACCACCACTACCACCACCATCACAATCACTACCACCACCACCACCGCTACTGACACTACCACCATTACCACTACCTCCATCAGCACCACTACCACAACTACCACCATCACAACCACCATTCAAGGGGAACACCTCACAGAGACACAGAATAGAGAGAGCCGGGTGAAAGCAGTGCTGCCAGATCCCCAACATGACCCCGCTCTAAAATTCTTCTTCCCAGTGTTGCCAATCAGACAACTGTATATCACTAGTCACTATACTTGTTTACATTGGTGTATATACCTGTGTATACCTGTATATGTCTGATTGATCAGTAATACCAGTATAGCTACACATGCACACACACACATACATACATACATACATACATACATACAAACATATTATACGCACACACACATACATATTATACGCACACACACATACATATTATACGCACACACACACATACATACATACATACATACATACATACAAACATATTATACGCACACACACATACATATTATACGCACACACACACACACACATATACTTGACACATAGTCACAATACCTAACCTAACCTAACCTATAATTGGGGGATTAATTTAGTGCTGAACCAATCGTTGCACAATCAGGTCAATGACAAATCTAATCTTTATAGGGACAATTTAGCGCCATCCCAATCCTTAAAAGACTAGTAATATTATCAAACCACTCATAGAGAGAGCAGTTTAATGGTAACCAATCTCTGAGTGATTAGCTTAATGATAAACAACCCAATCTTTACGGCAAAATACTACACTTAATTGTGATTGGAACTTAAACACATTAACATTACAGCTGATGGGAGGTGTGTGTGTGTGTGTGTGTGTGTGTGTGTGTGTGTGTGTGTGTGTGTGTGTGTGTGTGTGGACATTCGTCATATTTCACTGTAAAATTTAAAAACAAAAACATACATAAGAGTTCACTATCAGTTATCAACCCAAATCCCTCACCTTCCTCACCTTCCCTCACCTTCCCTCACCTTCCTCACCTCCCCTCACCTCCCTCACCTTCCCTCACCTCCCTCACCTTCCCTCACCTCCCTCACCTTCCCTCACCTCCCTCACCTCCCTCACCTCCCTCACCTCCCTCACCTTCCCTCACCTCCCTCACCCCCCTCACCTCCCTCACCCTCCCTCACCTCCCTCACCTCCCTCACCTTCCCCCTCCTCACCCCCACCATACGCTCCCCTGAGGCGCCAAACTTGCCTATTTGCCGAGTTAAGTGCAAACTGAGCGAGCTGGATTTGCCGAATTACAGGATGCAAGGTTGTAAACGAGGCCCTGTGTTGCTTATTGGGGATTTTTACAACGAAAGTGTAAATATTTGGTTTCTAGATTCGTGTAAATCGCCTCAACTGTGGAGATTTACAGGATATTTACGTTAATTATTCGCCAAAAGTGTAAATACCAAGTTTCTAGGTTCGTGTTAATCGCCTCAACTGTGGCGATTTACAGGATATTTACGTTAATTATTCGCCAAAAGTGTAAATACCAAGTTTCTCGGGTCGTGTTAATCGCCTCAAATCGCCTCAGGTGTGGAGATTAAGAGGGAGGATTTAGTGATTTATATACAACAAGAATGGCTTTAAATCCTTCCAATGGTATGAAGTTTTTGAATCTGTCTTATTTACTCGTTACCAGACGAGAGTAAAGTCCTTCTGTTGGTAGGATTTCTTATGTGAAGGATACCTCTTACCTCTCTCTCTCCTTCCTTCCTCTTCCATTACTTTTTTTTCCTTTTTTTCTTCATTATTTCCTCTTTCATGAACACTTTCCTTCCTTAAATGTATCTTAGTTCTTTCTTATCTTTTCTTTTTCGTTCGTCCTTCGTTTAATTCCTTACTTTCTTCTTCCTTCCTTCCTTCCTTCCTTCATTTCTTCCTTTTCTTTTTTTTACCTTTCCTCCTATCAGAAGCAAATAACACAATAGAGAAAGAAAGAAAGAAAGAAAGAAAGAAAGAAAGAGAGAGAGAGAGAGAGAGAGAGAGAGAGAGAGAGAGAGAGAGAGAGAGAGAGAGAGAGAGAGACGTTTGTGAAGCCGTTTGGTGGGTCTCTCTCTCTCTCTCTCTCTCTCTCTCTCTCTCTCTCTCTCTCTCTAACTAGATGGGAATAATAACATGGAGGTCATAAGAGAGGTCAGTCAGGAGTCACAGAAGAGGTCACAGAATTCTCTTTGTCATGGGGTAAGAGGGCATCCTCCCTTCCTCCCTCCCCAGAGAGAGAGAGAGAGAGAGAGACCTTCCCCCCCTCCCCCAGATAGTCTCCCCCTCCCCTAGATAGTCTTCCTCCTCCCCCATATACTCTCCCCTCCCCCAGATAGTCTCCCCCCTCCCCAGATAGTCTCCCCTCCCCATATAGTCCCCCTCCCCATATAATCCCCCTCCCCCAGATAGTCTCCCCCTCCCCCAGATAGTCTCCCCCTCCCCCAGATAGTCTCTCCCTCCCCCAGATAGTCTCCCCCTCCCCCAGATAGTCTCCCTCCTCCCCCAGATAGTCTCCCCCTCCCCCAGATAGTCTCCCTCCTCCCTTCTCCTCTCCCCAGAATCTTGCAGTCAGGTCGGCCATCAAACTTGCAGTGGAAGGTGATGGTACGGCCGAGAACTCCAACAGTAAAGGGGGAGTGTTGGTGGAGATTGAGGGAGAGTGAGGGAGATAGAGAGAGAGAGAGAGAGAGAGAGAGAGAGAGAGAGAGAGAGAGAGAGAGAGAGAGAGAGAGAGAACAGATGGATGATAAAAATTTAGATAAACAAGAAAATGAAGAAATACGGAGAAAGACAGAATTTTTTTTTTTTTAAATATAATAAAAATAAAAGACGTAACAGACAAAAATACTTAGACATAACAGACAGACATATAGACAGGGTGACAGACAGACAAGGATGTGATAAAGACATTCGTACAGACAGGGGCTATGATGTGATGGACAGACAGATGGACAGACACCCAATCTGACGTACAGACAGCTTGACAGCCATGAACGTGACAGACACATTCAGACATTGATTTGATCTATAGACAGACAAACATATAGACAAGGACACAGACATACAGACAGAGAAGACACAGACATACAGACAATATCTTGACCTACAGACAGGCAGACTGACAGACAGACAGAGATTTGAACTCCAGACAGACAGACTGACAGACAGACAGACAGTAAGGCCTTGTAGTCTCTCCTCTCCTCCATAACAAGCGGTTTCCTCCCTCCCTTGAACCACCAAAGGGCTTAATTACGCACCTGTTTGTCCCCCTTAGCACCTCCCCCCACCCCCTTAGCACCTCCTCTTCCCTCTTAGCACCTCCTCTTCCCTCTTAGCACCTCCAACCTACCCCTTTAACACCTCCTCCCACTCCCCTTAGCACCTCCTCCTTCCCCTTAGCACCTCCTCCTTCCCCTTAGCACCTCCTCTTCCCCCTTAGCACCTCCTCTTCCCTCTTAGCACCTCCTCTTCCCCCTTAGCACCTCCTCTTCCCCCTTAGCACCTCCTCCTTCCCCTTAGCACCTCCTCTTCCCCCTTAGCACCTCCTCCTTCCCCTTAGCACCTCCTCCTTCCCCTTAGCATCTCCTCCTTCCCCTTAGAAATAGAGACAGGAGAAAGGGAGAAAAGAGAAAAGCTAAAGTAGGGAAAAGAGTAAAGAGTGAAATAGAGAAAGGTGAAGGTGGAAGAATTATTACAGAGGAAACCGAAGATGGAAGCTGGAAATAAGAGGAATTAGAATAAACACTGGAGGAGAGAGAGAGAGAGAGAGAGAGAGAGAGAGAGAGAGAGAGAGGATGGATTAAAGGAGGAAGAAGCGTAGAGCTGGAATGAGAGTTGTTGGAAAAGAGAAAGGAGAAGAGAAAGAGAAATAACACAGAGTTGGCAACAGGCTGGTGACCATTATTTGTGCAGTGTTGCCAACCAAGGCCAGTGTGAACAAGCCTGTACCAGTGAAGCTACCATACAGGTGAAAGAGTCGTAATGACTTTGGTAACAGTGGGTGGTGAGATACATCATCCACTATTGGTCTTCTCTGTTGTTTTAGGCTATGGCGGGTCACACATCACTGTATGTTGGAGTATTATTAAGATTCGTTAGGGGATTCAGCGTGATGTTGACTGTGGAACCAAATGCTAATAAGTTTGCAGTGCTGTGTAGTGCGCTGAGATTGGGTGATTTGGGATTTTATCTGAGGCTTCCACTGTCGTTCTAAAACCGGAAACCTTCAGAGTGAATATCTCAGGCTTCCAGTACCTAAATGATGATAAAAAATACGAAATCTTCTCACCTGGGACCGAGGATTCTTAAGTGTAGGAACACATAGTGGCACTGACCTCTCCGGCACCAAGAATTCACTCTTAGGCTGTGACAGGAGGTTCTGATGATGATTACCGCCAGGAAGATTGAAGGAATTAATGAAGTCATGCAGATACAGGACGAAAACTTGAAGGTTTGATGCTTATAATGAGGCAGGATAAAGGTTGTAATTGTTTAACAGTGGTTGGACGCTGTTGAGGTGGAAGCTGGGGGCTTCCAGTATTGAGGTTGGGCTGGAGACTTCCAGTATTGAGGTGGGGCTGGAGGCTTCTAGTATTGAGGTGGGACTGGAGGCTTCCAGTATTGAGGTGGGGCTGGAGGCTTCTAGTATTGAGGTGGGGCTGGAGACTTCCAGTATTGAGGTGGGGCTGGAGGCTTCCTGTATTGAGGTGGGGCTGGCGAGTTGCAGTACTGAGATGGGGCTGGAAGCTTGCAGTATTGAGGTTGGGCTGGTAACTTCAAGTATTGAGGTGGGGCTGCAGTATTGAGCTGAGGCTGCAGCGGCTGTGTATCGCTGGGTGACCTTTAACTCACTCCCTCAGACACGAACACATCATCAAACATTCACAACACCTACCACGTCCGTTATCAATATTTGTTTCCTATAATAAAAATATATATCAAGAAAAAAGAAAAACAATGATAAAGTCTTCTTGGATGTACCGTAAAGTGGTTATAAAAAAAAGGAGTTTTCAATATTCTAGGGACTAGGGAAAGGATTTTACATCTACTGTACTTACTAAAGAGGAACAGAGAGGCGACGGTCTGGAATAATTTTATCGTCAAGGTTTTTCCAAAGGATTTATTCTTTTAAACATTTTGGGAACTGGAATGGTTTGTAGAAGCTAAGACGGAGCAGTGAGACAGTCTGGAACAATTTTGAATTTGTCAGTTTCGTGTCTCCTGTTGAAAGAATTTTGAGATAGTCAGGTCATGTGGACTCGTCCTTGGACTCTGAGTATGAGCTGTTATACCTGTGTCTTCTGGTGTGGTGTGATGTGGCGTGGTGTGGTAGGTGGTGTGGGGTGGTGTCTGAGTGGTGTAGTGTGTAAGTGGTGTGAGGTGGTGTGGTGTGGTGTGGTGTGGTGTGGTAGGTGGTGTGGGTGAGTGGTATTGTAGGTGGTGTCTGGGTGGTGTGGTGTGGTGTGGTGTGGTAGGTGGTGTGGTGTGGTGTGGTGTGGTGTGGTGTGAGGTATTTAATCGCGGTAAGTGTAGATGGCAAAGGAAGCATGAAGGTATTATTAGAATCACTTAATAGAATCTTTGCCAAGTTAAGAGATAAATTTAATTCTTGACTCCTTCTTCTTCTTCATTATTCCTTCCTCCTCCTCCACTTTCTCATTCTCCTCGTCCTGCACTCTTCATCTTTCTTCTTCTCCTCTTCTTCCCCTCTCTCCTCCCCCTCTTTCTCTTCCTCCTCCTTCCTCCTTCTTCTCCTTTCCCTTCTTCCTCTCCTCTTTCTCCTCTTTCTCTCCTTCCTCCTCTCTCCTTTCTTCTTTATCTAATATTCATTCCTTCTCCCCCATTCTCCTGTGAATCCCTGCCACATTTCTCCTCCTCCTCCTTTATCCTTCCTCATATAATCCATTGTAAATCTCTCTCTCTGTCTCTCTCTCCTCGTGCTTGCTCCTCTACTCAATCACCACAGGGAGGTTCTAGAGTCATTCAATCACGACAGGGAGGTTCTAGAGTCAGTCAATCACCACAGGGAGATTCTAGAGTCAGTCAATCACGACAGGGAGGTTCTAGAGCCATTCACTCATCACAGGAAGGTTCTAGAATCATTCAATCACCACATGGAGATTCTAGAGTCAGTCAATCACGAACGCTCATTGCGGCTGCTATTTTCTTCCATCCCGTTCGTGAAGTTAAAACTACGCCAGCACGAGCGCTCATCACCGCCTGACGTTGCCATCCACCCTTCAATGACACAAGTTGTGGTGGCTACGTCTGGCTAATGTTCGCCCGAGTTTGAGCGACCCGTGAAGTTACTGTGTGTGTGTGTGTGTGTGTGTGTGTGTGTGTGTGTGTGAGTGTGTTTCCTTATGAGCCTGTATGTGTGTGTATGTCTATATATATGTGTATGTTTATATTCACATATGTGTATGTATGTATAAGTATAAACAAATGTGTGTCTAAATACATACATATACATTACAATAATACACACATGACCTCAGTACCGTGTATGAGTCCCTCTGTACATGACCAAAATACCTCAACGTGACTAATACATGATAGAGTCTGACAGGTAGAGTGTGTGTGTGTGTGTGTGTGTGTGTGTGTGTGTGTGTGTGTGTGTGTCGACCTCATTTAACTTAGAAGAAATTAGGTGATAGGTAGAGATAACGCCTAGGTCACACTCCAGGTTGATGGCTCTTGGGAGTGCCAATAATGAGTGCCATGTAAATGATGTCAGGTCAGAGAGATGTATGTTAGACGATGGTAGAGTAGGTTGAAGGTCAAGGTCGAGGTCAGAGATGAGGTCAAGGTCAAGGTTAAAGGTCAAGGTCGAGGTCAAGGTTGAGGTCAAAGGTCGAGGTTGAAGTTAGGGGTGATCATAAGGTCAAGATCGAGGTTAGAGGTCAAGGTTGAGGTCAAAGGTCGAGGTTGAGGTCAGAGGTGATTAGGAGGTTAAGGTTGAGGTCAAAAATTGTGAGAACGTCAAAATTGAATACACTCTCTCTCTCTCTCTCTCTCTCTCTCTCTCTCTCTCTCTCTCTCTCTCTCTCTCTCTCTCTCTCCTTCTTGTGGTCGGTTTTTTTAGGAGTCTTTTCTTGTCTCGTGGAATCCAGTCTAGGCTCCTGTAGATTCATCACCTCACAGTACTTGGTCTTCGTCTCTTGTTTATACACTTTTTCCTATTTCTTATTCTATTTCCCGTTAGTATAAATCTTCCAACGTTTGTTTAATTATATCTGCTTATCGTCGTTATGTGTTAGTAGTGAGGCGCTTACTTCACACACTAAGAAAGGTATATGATTGACTTAACTTTCTAAAGGCCCTCAAACCCACTTTTAACTTTTATTTCTTTAATTTTGGGGTAATTGTTCATCTTTATTAGGAAAGAAATTTATTTGTGTGTTAAGACATTAATTAGAATTATGGCCATTATGAATTACAGAGCCATGGCCATTATGAATTACAGTATCATGGCCATTATGAATTACAGTATCATGGCCATTATGAATTACAGTATCATGGCTATTATGAATTACAGTATCATGGCCATAATGAATTACAGTATGATGGCCATAATGAATTACAGTGTTATGGCCATTTGTAGTGGCAGTTATTGCAACACTTCAGTAATGGGTTATATTGCAAGAAGACATATTATTTGTCTATCAGACTGGTAGACAAATACTATGTCTACCTTTGTAATATTCTACCACACTACTAGTCTACCACTCAACCATTCTATCATTCATCCAGTCTACCAGTCTAACAGTCTACCGTTTTATCACTATACCAGTTTACCAGTCCACCAATCTATCAGTCTACCAGTCCTCCATTTTATCATTCTACTACTCAACCAGTCTACCAGTCTATCGCTCAACCAGTCAACCAGTCTATCACTCAACCAGTCAGCCAGTCAACCAGTCTAACAATAAATGATAAATTTAGTATTATCCCAAAGCTGTATACACGGTAGCTAAATAAGGTTGCATTGCCCCCACGATAATTAGAGACTCTGAAAGCTGGTAGTTAAGCAATAACGAGGTCATTAATACAGTTCGTAATTAGTCGCAAAATTGTTGGGAAATCGGTGACATACCTGACGAAAGGGTTATTATGATATTGGTAGAGGTGTTTGTGATAATTGAGGGTGGAAAGGGGAGGGGGTGGTCACAGATTCTGATAGATTCGTAGGTCAAATTTCTTCCCGTAAATGGAGACGTGACAAGGTACATGGCATGGTAAGTCGAGTTTCGGTGTCGTTTCCGAGCCATTTTATCAAAGGTTGTTGAAATGGGTCAGTGAAAAGGAGTCTGAATGCTGACCCCTTAGATATCGTTTGTGTAGGTTATCGTTATAACCCACCCGATATATACATACTGTATCTTGTGTTGTCAATGAAAGAGAAACAATTGAGACCTTGCAATTGTGTGTAAACGTGGCAGAAAGTCAGATCAGCAACCTGGGACTTGGTAATATAATGGCAGCAGGGTCTACCAACACATTATGCTTCCAATATCTTCCCAGGCGGTAGTACCTCCCTGTTTGGTAGCTGCCTACTACCTACTACATAATAAGCATAGACAGACGGACGGACGGACGGACGGACACCATTCCATTATATGTATAATGTATTTCAATTAAATATATATATATGTATATAGTATCTGTATTGTGTTTATGTACACACACACACACTACCATTATCCACCACACACTCTACCATTATCCACCACACACTCTACCATTATCCACCACGCACTCTACCATTATCCACCACACTCTACCATTATCCACCACACTCTACCATTATCCACCACACACTCTACCATTATCCACCACACACTCTACCATTATCCACCACGCACTTTCCCCGGCCCGGTCGTAAGTTTCCCCTTGTTTCAGGAGGTTCGGTATAAGTTACACGATCCCAAGGCTCACTCCAAAGGCGGTACCTTAGAAAACACGATCAACGGGCGAGCTGACGAGGAGGCCCCACCACCCATTGCTAATTTACTGCCTCACAAGGATATCAACAAGGTATAGTACTGCCCCATTCCCCCTTTCCTCTCTTCCTCCTTCCCGTTCTCTCTGTCTTTTTATCCTTCCTTTCTTCCTTTTCCCCTCCCTTCCTTCATCTTGTCGTCTTCTCTTTCTTCTCCCACCTCTTCCTCTTTGCTTCCTTCTTCTTTCCCTCTGTCCTTCCTTTCTTCACCCCCCCTCCCTCCCTTATCCTCACTCTCTCTTCCCTCTTCGTTAATCCGCCCCCTCCCCCTTCCCTCATTCCCCTCCCTTATATCATCCTTTATCACTTTCTTCTCCTTATATTATGTCCGGTATTGCTTTCTCGTGTCAGGGAATAATGAGGGGGGGGGGGGAGGGGAATGATGAACACGTGTGACTTTAGTGCAACCTTGAAGTAGTTAGATAAATAGTCTGAGTGAGAGACTTATATATTTTGTTATTTATCTAATCTATCTCTTATTACTGTCTTTACTAATTACTTCTTAGGTATCTTTTATTCCTTGATGTTTAATGTGTCAAGATTCCATTATTGTGTTATTTTTATATTTTTATTTTATCAGGTGTGTCGAAGTATATGGTAAATAAGGTATATATTTTTTTTTATTATTTTACCCATCATCTATAACTGTGTCTTTGTAGATGGTAAAAAAAAATAGATTAATTGTTAATAATTTATATCTGTCCTTATTGATGTATTTAGGTCATTGATGTTGTAGATGTGAATGACGTTGATTCAGATACACACTATGTCTGGCAGTTGTACCCTCATAGAAAAGTGAATGGTGAAGATGGCTTATGAATAATATTTTTGGATAAATGAACAGACAAACACTCACACATAGTATAGACAGTGTGGGCCAGCAGTACTTTTCACCCTCGCGGTTTACTTTCCAGAGCGACATACGGCATCAGCTGTTGGTCTTGTTGTGTACAGTAGTGTTTGTTTACAGTGGTACAGGAGGCAGCCGTCTAACACGGTCTTCGCCCCTTTTATCTCACCCTTGTCAGTCTTAATAGATTACTATGACTATTATTAATATGATTACTATTTCTATTACTTTCTACTTACAGTGTCCCTTGGGCATTATCCTGCTAGTGATCTGAAGGTCTAGATTAGCTTGTTAGTTTATAAATGCATGAAAGTCATCATACAGGTAGCATGACTCGCTAGGTCTCTTTCCTGGATCTGACTATATAGTTACACTTGTGTCAACATTTGTAAATATATAATTAACTGTATATATTTAGCCAAACTATCTTACCCGGAGAGTGTAGGTGCCAGCCGAGGTCAGCCCTCACTTTACCTGCATGACTTATTGACACAGGTGATAGATGGATTAATTAGGAGCATTTTCCTTACATTGCTTGAGTATTATAATTAGTTATTCCTTATCATTATGAGCCTTCGATTTTAATTATTATAACTATGCATTCTTAAGTATTATTAGTATATTCTTTTGAGCATTATAACCACACATTATAGAGTATTATAACCACACATTATAGAGTATTATAACCACACATTATAGAGTATTATAACCACACATTATAGAGTATTATAACCACACATTATAGAGTATTATAACCACACATTAATGAGAATTATAACCACACATTATAGAGCATTATAACCACACATTATAGAGCATTATAACCATACATTATGGAGCATTATAACTACACAATACAATAACCCCATAATTTCCTCCTCATCAGATTATAAACCGTGTATAATATTCAGCCTGATTGGCGGTTTTTCCTATTAACCTTTATTCTGCTTGATTGACTATTTCCAATCCTAGCTGATCGCATGTGTCTCATAGATTTAAATTAAGACTCAGGAGAATTAAGATTAGTTTGTGTGTGTGTGTGTGTGTGTGTGTGTGTGTGTGTGTGTGTTATTGACCCGGAGGCACGCTAACAGCTGCCTCGTGAGCCCTGCCTTTGATATTTTAGAGGGATCGAAGGTCATGGGTCAATTACCTGTGCTAGTGGTGCCAAACCGTAACTAGAACTAAGCTATTTATTTTTAACTTTTTTTTATGTCATTTGTAGGTTAATATAATTGGTAGTGTAATATGTAGGGTATATGTGGTTATGTAGGATATATAGGGTTATGTAAGGTATATGTAGGTATATGTAGGGTATATGTGGTTATGTAGGATATATAGGGTTATGTAGATTGTAGACTATATGTGGTTATGTGCTTGAACCATATGTAGGGTATACTATATGTGGTGGTGGTGTCATATGTAGGGTTGTAGGATATGTTCTGAGTGGTAGTGCTACATGTAGGGTATGTTCTGAGTGGTAGTGCTACATGTAGGGTATGTTCTGAGTGGTAGTGCTACATGTAGGGTATGTTCTGAGTGGTAGTGCTACATGTAGGGTATGTTCTGAGTGGTAGTGCCACATGTAGGGTATGTTCTGAGTGGTAGTGCCACATGTTGGGTATGTTCTGAGTGGTAGTGCCACATGTAGGGTATGTTCTGAGTGGTAGTGCCACATGTAGGGTATGTTCTGAGTGGTAGTGCCACATGTAGGGTATGTTCTGAGTGGTAGTGCCACATGTAGGGTATGTTCTGAGTGGTAGTGCCACATGTTGGGTATTTCCTAGCCACTAGTGCCACTCTGACCCCTCATTGTCCCCAAATATACAATAACAATATTTCATAACCATTAATTAATATTCACTTGTCACCTCACGTCACTGTACAGTATACTAGTTTGCAAAAAAAAAATGTATATATATTCAAAAATTTTCCTTTCAAAACAATTATTTAGACTTTATTTTTACGTAGAATAAGAGAGAGAGAAAAAGAGAATTAGTTAAAGGTAAAAGATACTTGGTTTAGCCCACGGAGAGGAGAACAGTAGCACCTCCTCTGTGTGTATCAAGACAATCACTGTTTTTCCCTTTTTGTTATTTTACAGATGACATATGATTTCCCGCTGAGACCTCATGTATGTTGGACACACCTTTGGTCTGCCTTAGTTCTTAAGTGTAGTTTGTAAGAGCGACGACTTGTAGCATCCGTAGACTAAAGTGACACACACACACACACACACACACACACACACACACACACACACACACACACACACACACACACACACACACACGACACAAAGATGATATCGTCTTGCATGCCAATCGGGAATGAACTAATCAGAATGGCTGATGATGATTGATGATGACATAATGAGCCAATCAGAGATAATTTTCGTGATGACGTCATATAGGACCACTTAGAGAGGTTGTTTGTTATTGATGACGTAATTTACCCGAGTGAGAGTTAGAGGTCATGTCATGCACCAGAGTGAGAGTTAGAGGTCATGTCATGCACCAGAGTGAGAGTTAGAGGTCATGTCATGCACCAGAGTGAGAGTTAGAGGTCATGTCATGCACCTGAGTGAGAGTTAGAGGTCATGTCATGCACCAGAGTGAGAGTTAGAGGTCATGTCATGCACCAGAGTGAGAGTTAGAGGTCATGTCATGCACCAGAGTGAGAGTTAGAGTCAGTATGCACAGTGGAGTTAGAGGTCATGTCATGCACCAGAGTGAGAGTTAGAGGTCATGTCATGCACCAGAGTGAGAGTTAGAGGTCATGTCATACACCAGAGTGAGAGTTAGAGGTCATGTCATGCACCAGAGTGAGAGTTAGAGGTCATGTCATGCACCAGAGTGAGAGTTAGAGGTCATGTCATGCACCAGAGTGAGAGTTAGAGGTCATGTCATGCACCAGAGTGAGAGTTAGAGGTCATGTCATGCACCTGAGTGAGAGTTAGAGGTCATGTCATGCACCAGAGTGAGAGTTAGAGGTCATGTCATGCACCTGAGTGAGAGTTAGAGGTCATGTCATGCACCTGAGTGAGAGTTAGAGGTCATGTCATGCACCTGAGTGAGAGTTAGAGGTCATGTCATGCACCAGAGTGAGAGTTAGAGGTCATGTCATGCACCTGAGTGAGAGTTAGAGGTCATGTCATGCACCTGAGTGAGAGTTAGAGGTCATGTCATGCACCTGAGTGAGAGTTAGAGGTCATGTCATGCACCAGAGTGAGAGTTAGAGGTCATGTCATGCACCTGAGTGAGAGTTAGAGGTCATGTCATGCACCTGAGTGAGAGTTAGAGGTCATGTCATGCACCAGAGTGAGAGTTAGAGGTCATGTCATGCACCTGAGTGAGAGTTAGAGGTCATGTCATGCACCTGAGTGAGAGTTAGAGGTCATGTCATGCACCAGAGTGAGAGTTAGAGGTCATGTCATGCACCAGAGTGAGAGTTAGAGGTCATGTCATGCACCAGAGTGAGAGTTAGAGGTCATGTCATGCACCTGAGTGAGAGTTAGAGGTCATGTCATGCACCAGAGTGAGAGTTAGAGGTCATGTCATGCACCTGAGTGAGAGTTAGAGGTCATGTCATGCACCTGAGTGAGAGTTAGAGGTCATGTCATGCACCTGAGTGAGAGTTAGAGGTCATGTCATGCACCAGAGTGAGAGTTAGAGGTCATGTCATGCACCAGAGTGAGAGTTAGAGGTCATGTCATGCACCTGAGTGAGAGTTAGAGGTCATGTCATGCACCTGAGTGAGAGTTAGTAAGTTGTCTTTTGATGCTCTGATTGGTTATGCTGGACACACACACACACACACACACACACACACACACCCACACACACACACACAAGCATGCTCAGGGGGTCCCCAACAAGCTATATATCACTCCCACTGTGTTTTGTTAATCTATGCCATCTTGCACAGCCGAACACTGCCTCCACTAAAGAAGCCCCTTGGTTAACACAATCTGCTGTTCTCTGGTTATAAATGTCAACTCTACCTGGGAAGTTCTTCTTGTTTTTTTTTGTTTTTCTTTATTTTGTTTTTTGTCAGAGGGATCTACACTGTTTCTCTTAATTAACGCCAAAAGCACCTGGGAATTCATCTATGTATGGAATTATATAGGTCGAGTCTTAGTGAGAAAGAAGGAGACATTTTGAGCACTAGAGAGGTAAGAGAATTTATATCAGGTTAAATGAGTATAAATGATACTTTGAATTAGATTTTGATCATGTTTCTGCCATGCAATGATTGACGGTAAATGCTATATTGATTATTATTATTACTTTATTTTTTCTTAAGCTTCTGGTATGACTTTGTTTATTTTGACGTGTAAACCAGCATGTTACTTTACTATTATTACTTTATTGAGTTTGTAGTAGAGTTTAAGTTATTATAAGTGAGTCAGCTGGAGTCCCGAGTGTGATGCAGTGTACCAAACCTAACCTAACCAACCCCCACCATCCAACCCCGACCCTTTGCCCCCTCTCTATCCTTTCCCCCCTCTTCATTGTAAGACATACTCACCCCACAACAGCATCAGTGGTAAGGAACAGCAACAGTGATTGAATTAAATTGAAAAATAAAATAGAAAAATAAGAAAAGTCGGTGAAGAAAGCTACAAGAAAACTGTGTTAATGTGGAATGTAATTGAGAAGGAAGAGAAATTAATTGGTGTGTGTGTGTGTGTGTGTGTGTGTGTGTGTGTGTGTGTGTGTGTGTGTGTGTGCGAGAGAGAGAGATTTAATGACTCAGTCGAGGTAGGAATACAAGACCTCAGTCGAGCTTGCATCTACTGTTGATCACGTTGCTCGTTCAACTGACTGGTGGGGGGGGAGAGTGTGTCTTACAATGAGGGGAGGGAAAGAAGAGTGAGACGAGGAAGAGGGAAAGGAGGAAGAGGAAGGTGAGGAAAAAGGAAAGGGAGGAAGGCGAACAGTTGAGTAACGACAAACGGTAAAGTATAATGTTCCCACAGTTAAAAGTTGAGGCTAAGTTGACTCGTATTTTACCTGGAGAGAGAGATAATAATGAGTTGAAGAACAGGTAACACTGGTACTTAGTGTACCAGGAAGAAGCTGTTATTATTACTATTACTCCTAAGTCAATTACTGTATAGTAGTGAAGTGTC
This sequence comes from Homarus gammarus, assembly GCA_958450375.1. NCBI lineage: Eukaryota > Metazoa > Arthropoda > Malacostraca > Decapoda > Nephropidae > Homarus > Homarus gammarus. The sequence goes on along the minus strand of CAUDMG010003694.1, from coordinate 1,372,998 downwards.
TTCCTTTTTAAAGTGTATATGTGTGTGTGTGTGTGTGTGTGTGTGTGTGTATTTACTGTAAGTCTGTGTGTGTGTGTGTGTGTGTGTGTTGTGCCATTAAGATGTTGAGCATTTTGAAACCCAGTCTATGTATGAATGACAAGTGTTTTATAATATTTATATTCTTCGTTATTTCGTACAGGAATATAATGTGTAATCAAATTGAACACTATTGTATGATTATAACCCTCCCCTGAAGCAGTTAATTCACCTCGTAGACTAGTTCAATACAGGCCCCCCCCCCCCTCCCTCCTGAAGAAGCATTAGCACGTAGACTAGTTAGCAGAGAGACGGTAGCAGTAAGTCGTTCACCATGGCACAGGTCGTCTAATACCCACCCTCTCGTTATACTCTCACAGGGCCTGAACAAGCTGTACGGTTGCTCACCCTCCGACATCGATAAGTACTCCAGGATCGTGTTTCCAGTTTGTTTCGTATGTTTCAACCTTATGTACTGGATTATCTACTTGCATATCTCTGACGACTCTACGGAGGACCTCATTCTTCATAATCAAGAGAACTGAGGTCCGAGTGCGTACAAAGAAAACAAAAAAAAAACAATTGGCTTCTTACTCTTCATTTGTTTTACCTCACGATGCTCATATGTTTTTGAGTTACGTCTGTATTTACTATGAAGTCACGTCACCTTATCTAAAACATCAATATTTCTTTGTGTGTGTGTCTATATTTTTTTTTTTTCCATTTTTACGTAATATACAATTTTTTCGACATTTTTTTTTTTTTTTTATATAATGTGGGTTTTTTTAATCGTCAATGCCACTTTTTTGGAATTTGGAAATGTATTCATAACAGAAGAAAAAGAATATGAAGACATTTTATTTATCTTTCTTTGGTTAGCAAGACCGTCTCAGGTTAAGGAAATTCTCATGTAACTGTATAACCTTAATGCAATGATAATCATAAACCAATATCCCTTTACAATCCTGCACAGACAGATATACAAACACACACATACAAGCAAACAAACAAACACAGACATCATACACATACAAGCAAACACTCACACACACACACACACACACACACACACACACACACACACACCATCGCTAGGAAGATAAAGGTCATCATTGCAGGAGTTAGAGCTCCCTCCCTCCCTCCCTCCTTCCCTCCTTCCCTCCCTCCCTCCTTCCCTCCCTCCCTCCCTCCCTCCGTCCCTCCCCGCCCATCCTTCCCTCACTACCCCATTCCCCTCTCCTCCAATAACACCTCCCCCTACAACACACAACCTCCCCTACAACACACAACCTCCCCCTACAACACACAACCTCCCCTACAACACACAACCTCCCCTACAACACACAACCTCCCCCTACAACACACAACCTCCCCTACAACACACAACCTCCCCCTACAACACACAACCTCCCCTACAGCACACAACCTCCCCCTACAACACACAACCTCCCCCTACAACACACAACCTCCCCTACAGCACACAACCTCCCCTACAACACACAACCTCCCCCTACAACACACAACCTCCCCCTACAACACACAACCTCCCCTACAACACACAACCTCCCCTACACCCTAAGGATCCTTCCCTTTTGCCAGCCTAACTACCTCAGGCTCCCTCCCACCCCCCCATCCTGAGGTTCCTTTCCCTCCACCCCTCCCCCTCCCCCTCCCCCCTCCACCTCTCAGCCTTGAACCCTGAATTCATTGGAGAGAGTTGGGTCTCCCGTCGCCACGCTTATTTCTGCTTCCTTCCACATCTGAGAAGTCAGGATCCAAGGGTTAGACCCGGGTGGAGTGTTCCTCCTCCTCTAGAACAAGTTAATTCAACTAGATTTTACTACTACTGTAGGTGAGCCATAAACCACACTGGTTCTGTGTTCTGCTAGTCATGTACTAGCCTCTCTCTATGGTGTTGAGAGACTTCTTCTTACATCAACTAAAGACAAACTAGAAAACTAAATTTAGGGGCTGAGCATATAAGAATTCGGCAGACTACCCTGGAGGTATATATATATATATATATATATATATATATATATATATATATATATATATATATATATATATATATATATATATATATATATATATATATATATATAAACTAATCTTTTTTAACATTTTGACATTCATAGTTATATATATTAATATATTTATATAAATGTATATATATATATATATATATATATATATATATATATATATATATATATATATAAACAAAATCCTTGTGTTTTATTACAATAGGCTAACTGCTTTCCTCTTCACACCATTAAAAGCTTTTCTGTACAAAGGCTAATGCTCACCTGATGAAGATTTGCGCCACATGAGTGAGATTGTCTTTCATGAGTCTATTACTCCGGCAGCATCATGGCCGGGCCACCTCGAGTAGTTGAATATATGTAAACTATTCATATGTATTCCCGTGATGGTTTTTATGTTGTAGGCCCAAAGAGAATTCTTTGCAAATTCTCTTTGATGTGATAAGTAGATTTCTGAGTTTCCATGAAATAATAAAAATGGGTGTCAGGATATTGAATAAGTGAAGTTATCAATATCCGTAATGAGTATAATCATTGCAAGAGAGCTGCTAATACTGAGAATATGTATAATACTATAAATATATATATAATATAAATATATGACTTTTGTACGATTTCATGAAGTCATCAATAATTACCGACGTCTACAGTACGTGAGAAGTGGAGTTCACGCCTGAAGTGCTTTTGTGATATACTACTAACTAAGGCCTGTATGGACCTGTGCAGCTGCCCTCACGACTCAGGTGTGGCCCATGAATGAACTGCCTGTGTGCAGCTTGGCTTAGCCCGTGCAAGCATATCCCTAAAAGCCCAGCTGAACGGCGGCCTGTGTGGACAGTGGTGTAGTGAGGTCTGTCTTGTGATATAAAGTTAACTCTGCCTGAGGACGCTGGGTGTACAGAGCGGCAGGAGGAGTGTTGTGGGTGTTTCAGTGCCTCGGGGCAGTGACCACCACGCCCACCCGGAGCCACACATCGCGTGGGTCTCCCTCGGCTCATGCACACACGCCACGTTGAGGAGCATGTTGCCCTAAGTTTATATAAAGCTCACGTGGTGTATCATCGCCCTCTCTGGCGCTCTTGGTCATGTGCTGATGAATCCCTCACACCTGGAGCACTGTTCGTTCACGCCTTAACTTGAATTTTGTACAATCTTGTGGGAGACTACGGGAGGGGCAGGCAGCAGCAGAGCCCAGGCGCCAGCAAGCCTCAGCACGGGGCGATGATGCACCACCACCACCCCAAAGTTTCGTGTGTAAGAAGCCTCAAGCCTATATGTTCATCGCTTTGTACCGCTTGAAGATATATAGCATATGCTAATGGTAATAACTAGAGTACTTTGCGTTACCGCTCATGGGTAACACAAAAACTTGGCGCGGAAAGTTCGGGATATACGCGGTCACTTGTCTCTACATGTTACTTCGCTGTCTGACGCTGTCCAGGGCAAACTAGGCACCACCACCAGTATTCTCGTGCTCCTTACACATGTACGAGTTTACTTTTAAAATTTTTATTGTCTAGTGTTAAAAAAATGTAAAAATAAAACGAACCTAACAATATTTTGTAATAATAGCCATGAATTTGATCATATATATATATGTATATATGTGTGTGTGCATTGTTATTAAGTCAAATATATTTGCTCAGTGAATATAGGTAAACACAATTGGATATAAACCAATAAAGATAATCATTTCAGTCTGTTTATGATAAAAAAAATAACATAAGAAATATTTGAGATGATGATTATTTTAGTCCGCCTAATTTGTACTGGGTAACAGTGTCAAACCCTTTAAGGTGTATATAGCTTAAAGTAACAGTAAGGTTAGAATTGATTTACCTGCATGAGTCTGATGAGTTACTGTGTTCATGTCTAGCAAATGTTAGACTCTAAATGTTATTATAACTTTACTGAAGAAATGTTTGAGTATGAAAGTTATATTATTATATATGTATTAACCTTTTCTATATAAAGTCTATTTAAAAAAAAAAAGGACTTTAACCTAGTAGCTAAGTCGTGCATTTTTCTTCATGTTTCTTTCAATTTTTTGTCTGCTCTCTCTCTCTCTCTCTCTCTCTCTCTCTCTCTCTCTCTCTCTCTCTCTCTCTCTCTCTCTCTCTCTCTCTCTCTCGTATTACCATATCTCTTTCCATTCTCTCTCTCTCTCTCTCTCTCTCTCTCTCTCTCTCTCTCTCTCTCTCTCTCTCTCATATTACCATATCTCTTTCCTCTCTCTCTCTCTCTCTCTCTCTCTCTCATATTACCATATCTCTTTCCACTCTCTCTCTCTCTCTCTCTCTCTCTCTCTCTCTCTCTCTCTCTCTCTCTCTCTCGTATTACCATATCTCTTTCCACTCTCTCTCTCTCTCTCTCTCTCTCTCTCTCTCTCTCTCTCTCTCTCTCTCTCTCTCTCTCTCTCTCTCTCTCTCTCTCTCTCTCTCTCTCTCTCACCTATTTGCCATTATTATCGTAATTTCTGTGTCTATCAACCTGTTAGGCTTCATCCCATCTTAGCTGAGTTAAGTTAGTCTTTCATTCTAGCTGGGTTAATCTTGCTATCATCCTAGCTGAGTTAATCCATCATCGTAGCTTAATGTCATCCTTGCTGGGTTAACATGATCTTAGCTTTGTTAATCTGACTCTCATACCAGCTTACTATATCTTATTATCATCCTAGTTGAGTTAGTGTATCATCCTAGCGCTTGGTTATGGCCTTTCTACTTTCATCCTGAATTTTACTGTCATTCTAGCTGGTTTAATCTTGTTATCATTCATGCTGGGTTAATCTTGTTATCATTCTAGCTGGGTTAATTCTGTTATCATCCTAGCCGGGTTAATCTTGTTATAATCCTAGCTGGTTTAATCTTACTATCATCCTACCTGAGTTAATCTTGCTATTATCCTAGATCGATTAAGTGCAATTACATTTCCTCTTCGTTATTTCTTCATTTTCCTCATAATTGTCTTCCATATTATTCTCTCTCTCTCTCTCTCTCTCTCTCTCTCTCTCTCTCTCTCTCTCTCTCTCTCTCTCTCTCTCCTTTACCGTCGTATCCCTGTGCCTCTTTCTTTCATCTTTTTCGTAACTATGATTCATGTTCTTCACTACGACAGAGAACTTGTAATTTGATTTGACTTAATTTATCAATGCGACTTAATTTCATCTTTTGAGTTTGGCATTGTCACGCTGCCACGTTCATGTCATATACTGTCATACTGTTCTCAGAGTCTCGTTATCCTCATATTCTATCATATCTCCCCTCATATTGACATGATTATCCCCTTCATATTGTTGTTGTCCCTTATACTATCATGTTACCACCCCTCCCTTTCATAATTATATTCCCCTCATGCTGTCATATCTCCCTTCATATTGTTATGGTCCCTCATACTGTCAGATCCCTTCATATTGTCAATTTCCCCTTTTTACTGTCATATCTCCCCTCATACCATCAATGGCCCTCATGCTGTCAACTATTGTCATACTGTTATAACGTTGTTTCATGCTGTCATATCTCCCTCATACTGTTATCCCCCCCCATCATACTGTCATCATTCACTCATGCTGTTATTATTCCCTCATACTATCATACTCTCTCCTCATAATGTCATATCCTTCTCATATTGTTATTGTCTTCACATACTCACTCGTAGCCTCGTCATACTGTCATACTTCTACGCTCATACGAAGCATTATGTCATGATTATGTTCTTGCAGCTGCGTCATTGTTGCATCATCATGGCGTCATTCTCTATTTCATTGTCATCGTTTCTACGTCATTATCATGTCACAGTTGCGTCATTACTACGTCATAGCGCGTCATTACTTGTGTCATAGCGCGTCATTACTTGTGTCACAACACGTCATTACTTATGTCATAGTGCGTCACTACTTACATCATAGCGCGTCAATACTTACGTCATAGTGCGTCATTACTTGTGTCATAGTGCGTCACTACTTACATCATAGAGCGTCATTACTTGTGTCACAACACGTCATTACTTATGTCATAGTGCGTCACTACTTACATCATAGCGCGTCATTACTTATGTCATAGTGCGTCATTACTTATGTCACAGTCGCATCATCTCTCTTTTCTTCTACTCCATAGTTGCGTCATTACTGCGTCATAGCTGCCTCGTAGGTCTCTGGTTCAGTGTTGGTCTCAGCCTCTTGCTCAGTAACACTCCTTTACGCACCGTTTCGCTTCCAAGCACTTGGGATTCTTCGGCTTTGTCGCTATCATCAATTATACAGACTTGCAATTATGTGTGTTTTTCGTAGATTTCATTGACGTTTAAATGATAGAAAGTTGTATATTTAGGTAATACGAAGGATTTTTTTTTTTTTGTATTATTCTATAACTTTTTTGCGTTCACCCTAATTGTAGGTGTCCGGTACCCATGTATTTGAAAATGCATATGATGATGACATGAAGCAGAACCTCGGTAATTCTTAACTAATCTAGGAAAAACTCAGCTAATCCAAGAGTCCCAACTAATTTAGAAGAGTCTCAGCTAATTTAGAAGAGATTCAGCTAATCTAGAAGAGTCTCAACTAATCTAGAAGAGTCTCAGCTAATCTAGCAGTCTCAGCTACTTTAGAAGAGTCTCAACTAATTTAGAAGAGTCTCAGCTAATCTAGAAGAGTCTCAGCTAATCTAGGAGAGTCTCAGCTAATTTAGAAGAGTCTCAGCTAATCTATAAGAGTCCCGGCTAATTTAGAAGAGTCTCAGCTAATCTAGAAGAGTCTCAGCTAATCTAGGAGAGTCTCAGGCACGATCGACAAGTTATATCGTAAAGTATGTATTTTTTTATCATGAAGAATGTTGACCTCGGCAGCTATCTCCAGACTCCTCTCTCTCTCGGTCGACCGTTTTTAGGACTGAAGGTGGCGGGTGGTTGGCTCGCTGCCTCCCCCTCGTGCCAGATTATTTTAATAAAAACCAAAAACATATCAGAATATAATGAAATATAACCTGAAAAGATATAATTAAGCACCGGCTGACTCTCCCAACAGCATCTCAGCACACGAGACGAGATTAGCGGAAGCGGATTGTTTGACACTTTTCCTGAAGGCATGATAGTCGCTTTATAAGAGGGTAAGCACGAGAGTATCCGCCTTATTCGCCTTAATATCATGTAAAAACCTCGCATGAGAGAGGTTAATGACGCATCTTAATGTGTGTTAACAGGAAGTGTTTATGAATGTATTTTTTTCCCATGTATAATTGTTTTTGTTTTTTTGTGGATAAAACACCTCAGCTCATGATGTTCGTTGTAGATTATCGAGGTTCTTCTCTCTCTAGTCTTTCTCTTTGTGAGAAATTTAATGTTGTTATAATGAGGGGACTCATTGCCCGGTATCCATAATAAATAACTAGTTAACTTGTACAAGAAAATCATACCACGCATTTTCAAAGGTATCTATGTCAGTCATGTTCTGAGTAGTAGGTTTATTACGCGACAGAAATTAGTATGTGTTCACAGAACGACTGTTTACTCCGCGTGAAAATGTAGTTCCCTTTCTGAGGCATCTTTCCCTTACAGTCAGATTTACATCAATGTAGCTTATTTGGACGTGTTTCGTATGGTTTTTTGATAACTTTCTCGGTTTTACGGGAAGGCGATAAAAAACAAGAAGTCTCATATAACGGTGGTTCAGACCTTGGCCGTGGATGGGAGCCAGCCTAAGGCAGACATTAGCGTGGGGTCTCCCTTACTCTACAGCACCGCACTCACTAGCCGTGTTATCCAGAGCTCAAATTATTATCACTCTCACAGGCTTTGTGTTTCCTACCCTCACAAACTACAGAATCATCTCCTCCTCTCACAAAGGGTAGGTCCATCCCCCCTTCACTACTCACAATCATTCTCCACACTCAAGTAGTTCATGTTCCATTCCATCATAACAATTATTTCCTTAACCAATGTCAATATTTATCCCCTTCCATCCTCCGTAAGAAAGCAAATACACATTACCATTTGTAGATACAAGCTAGATCTTTCTCCTAGGTATATTGCTAACCTCCTCTTTGGTGAATAATTTATGGTAGTTGAGCCTCCAAGATATAAATAGTTGGATGCAAAAGCTGGACAGGTAGTGGCTCGGTTTTCTGTACACATCTCCCACCTACCGTCCTTCCCAGCTTAGCTCACCGCCTCTCTTTTGTTATCTGCTCTTAGTGGTTATTCCCTGTCTAATTTCTGTCCGAATTCCTCAGTTAGTACAGTACTGTTGGTTCTCTGTCCTCTTGTTTGGTGAGTTGAGAGACAATAACAGTATATGTCAAGTTCTTGCCACTTTATGCCGTTATTAAATGGTTTATATAAAGAACTATCCTGATTCGTCACAAACCATATTTTGTAGCAAGTAAAGGCTTCATCCCACCTCGGCCCCCACCCCCTACCACACATCCCTCCATCCTTTTTTAATTTTTCCATTTTAATTCTTTCAAACTGTTCAGCTTTTAGCCAAGTTACCTTAATAATATAGCTGGGTTTTTTTTATAGCATTCCATCAGTTCGTAGCTCCCTTCTCCTCCATCGATCTTCAGTTTCTTCACCTCTACATGCCCACCACTCCATCAATCGCGGCCTTCAACACATCATCAGTATTCACTAGGCCTGCCTTCCACTCGTCTCGGTGGGAAGGTGACACTCTCTCTGTAGCCAGCCGTGGGGTGAGTCATACAGTGCAGGCAATATGGCGTCTTAGTCATGACACACAAGCAAGGCTCCACACTTCTGAAGGGAAAAAAACTTGTTCATGCACGTCACGTTTTTGGTTTTACACATTGCTCAAGTTAGTAAGAAGGCAAAAGATGTACACAGTATGAAAAGCTTTTAACTTATCGACAGACGATGCTAATAAAAATAGATTTTTTATATTATTTGTGAATTTTCATTTCGCACAATTCAGGCTTCGCGTTATTGATTGTTCTAGCAGTTTACCGAGTACTGATAGGCCACTTATTTTGCTTCACTAGATAGCAGAGCTCTTTATAGATTATAGATGTTTGTTGTGTTTATGATTGAGAACTCTAATATATATGGAAAATATGGACTATGTAGATAAGCTATTTACAACTGTTTACCAAAAAAAAATGTATAAGAAAAACAAGCATAATCTACCCAAGACTCAACACACCATTTGTACATACGTATAAATATCCATCGTGCTCAGATGTAGTTTAAGAACATTTTATCGCTCTTAGTTACTGTGTATTCTTTAAGAGTTACTTTTGGGGTTAGAAACTCAAACCACTGAACTACGTGGCTAAGCTGGGTCTTCTTATCAAATTTCGGCATTAGTAACCCCACCTATTTTATCATCATTATCCTGGTATTTAAGCGCTCGTAGATGATGGGTTCCACTGTTAGACGTGTAATTCATTCATTCCTAGATTATACAATATGAATAAAATATGAATAAGTATGTATATATGCATAGAGGAATCAGACTGCCGAGAATTCTTGTACTAGAGAGAACGGTTGGATGAAAGACAAGACAATACATGGAGTTTTCTACACGCGACCCATTTTGTATAAATCAGCGTGTTTGTAGCAGACCTTTCCCTCCCCCCAGCAGAGCCCAGAGCTGTGTATTTCGGTGGTTAAAACGGGGTTGATATTCTCTGATTCTATTATTGTTTTTTTTTTGTTTTTCCTTTGAAGATTCCACATTGTAAGGCCCCAAAAAGGTCCCAAAAAAGTATAATAACAACGTGTCCATTTTATTTTTGTTGTTGTTTGTTTTCGTCCGATGTTTACCCACAAGAGTTCCATTAAGGCCGTCAACACTATATGTGCGTGTTATATAGTTTTGTCTTGATTTCTTCTCCCGTGTGGTGACATTTTTTGATCACGACACGGGGGCGGTAAAGAGAGGGAGGCAACATGCGCCCTCACTCCATCTGCAAGTTTTGTAACAACGAAAAAGAGAATGATAAAACAGAGGTCTTAATTCTCATGCGTTTATCACAATATTCCTTCAGGTCTTCTTTATCGTGCTTTTTATTTCACTAGGATACAATATTTATTTATCGCAAAAGTTTGTGTTGAAACGAAAAAAAAAGAAAGTTGATATCCTCTTTCATTTGCATACAAGAGACGGGAATTTATTATCAATACAGATTATTATAGTTAGTGTAGAGTTGAATAAGTAAAAATTTTTGAAGCGAGTCTCTGAGGTCCAGGGTTTGTGAGGAGCCGAAGCGACTGGCCGTTGTTATCGCAAGTACAAAATGAAAGAGGATACAAGCATCCTAGCCAACCCCCTGCCCCCCCCCCTCCCCTCCCCCTCACCAGGCCCCCAAGATAACTCCCAGCCCCATGGAACCCCCCTCTCCTTTCCCTATTTCCCCAAGACCACTCACATCCCTTCCCCCTCTCCCCCAATGTACGGATCTGACGAAAAAAAAAAAAAAAAAAAAACTCGCAAGAGCAAAATTTATACGTCTTTGCTACAAACAAAACTCTTATATAAACATGGTGCTCTAAACCTTGTCACTTAGATTGAGAATAACCTGAAGAGTTCCCCCACCCCCCACCTTCCTCGTCCCTCCTCCTCCTCCTTCCCCGGTTCAATAATAAAGTTATGATCCCTTTCTATAAGCAATCAGAAAATTTTTTGTACAGTATGTGTAGCACTCTCCTCTTCTGCACACACGTGGTTTCGTTCCAGGTATTAGCAATCATTCATCATACCAGTGGTCGAGTATGTTTTAATATTCATAGGAACAGTGCTTACTATTATTATTATGAATAAATTTGATTAGGTATTAGATATTTCGATACTGCTGGTAGTGCATATCACCTCCCGTCGGCATCGTGTGTACTCTCTGTAACAAATTAATAAACAAAACTGTATGTGGTGTTTCATTCTACTGCTCCTGACTGCCTCACTCACCACACTACCTGTTGTGGTTTATTTGCAAGTTCTTACTAAATGCCATCATGAATATTATTTTATTCACACGGTCCAGTAACATGACTCGAAACGTCATAATAAATATTGTTGTTTATTCACATGTTCCTGACTAAAAGCCATAATAAATAAAGTGTTTCATTCGCATGGACCTACTACCAAGATTCTAAACACTGTTACTAAGTATTGTTGTTGGCCTGACAATACAGATACAGTAAATTTAAATTAAATCTTTTATCTCTACACCGGGATGATGTGACCGACACTGTAATCGACCGGTTTTATTTCCCTAAGTGTAAAGTTAGGTGTACTTATGATACAGTGTAGAGTACTGAGTGGGGAGAGTTGGCACAGCTGTTGCTTGGTACCAGGATGAAGGTGGTCTACTGTCACCTGTCAGGAATCCACCACTGTAGGTACTTAGCGGCATCACTTTATACTAAAAGAATCTGAATGGAATAAGCTTCTTCACCGTCGATGATAAAACAGTTATACAACTTATGCACAAAGTGTTTAAAGTTATTTAGGACATCCATCACCGAGCCAGTACTCACTCTCCTATGGGCCACACACTACTAGCCATCTCTCACCACTTTTGTAAATCATCTGAGGAAACAAGATAAGTTTTGGCTGGAAAAAAAAAATAATGGTATTGAAAACTAACTTATTTAACCACTTATGGTACTTTCAGAAACACCGAAAAACAAAACACACCAAAAATCACCATCGAAATATCCAGGTTCTGAGTAATTAAGTTTACAAACAAATTCAACAATTCCAGTTGTCATAAGGATAAATAATAACCAATATAATAAAATTTTCACCCATGTCCTTATTCATTCACCTTATTTGCCTAATGGTCACCCATATGAGGTGGCTATACCGAGTGGCCCGTGTAGTATCCCTCTATTGATGTTGGTGGTAAGCAGCCCCCAAAACTGGCCCGGATTCACGTTTTCCATCCCTTTCAAAATATGGAATATCTCTGAGATCTGACCTATTGGACCTTGCCTTGATACTGGGGTGGCGTTGACTTATTTCCAGTCCTCAGTCGCTTTTCCTTGATCCAGAGATTTCCTGAATAAGGATAAGAATCTTTGTAGTGAACAAACTTGTTTGCCACCTCTTTTAATACCTTGGTCGGTGCTCCGTCTACTCTAGGGGTTTTGACTTCTTTCAAACTAAATATTTCTCTTTGATGATATCGTCCGTAATTGTTATCTCTCTTAATTAATTTTCCACCCTAAGGATATACATTCTCTCAGGTACTGGCATGTTATCCATCGTCTCTTGTGTGAATACTGATGCAAAGTAATCATTTAAGGCAACTGCTGTCTGTCTGCCATCCCCAGACCCACGTTGTTGTGTTTCTTCCTTTAGAGGGCCGACAGTATCCTTGGGTCTCATTTTCCTCCTGGCATATGTACAAAAAGATTTTGAATCATTCTCTAATTTCCTGGTTGGCCACATAACCCGCATGATGCCCTATGCTTCGGTATTTCTTCCACATCTGATATTTTCTTTTGCAGTCCTATATTCAAACAGGGCGATCGTCACTCCACGAATAATTATAGGCCAGTAACCCTGACCAGCATAGTGTGTAAAGTACTAGAGAGCCTTATCAGAGATGCCACGATGGAACATGTACTACGAAACAACCTTGTAAAGGACTGCCAACATGGCTTTATGCCGGGACGTTCCTGCTTAACACAGTTTCTCAAGGTGCTGGATGTTTGGACTCAAATTCTAGAACAAGCTTTCGACTGCGCACCCCATGAAAGGCTGAGAATTAAACTGGAATGGTACGGGATTCGGGGAAATGTCCAAGCGTGAATCGGAGACTTTCTTCGTTGTCAGAAGTAGAGTTTAGTGATTATTGGCACAAAAACGTCATGCGTACCCATGACAAGAGTGATACCATAAGGGATCGTTGTTTTATGTTTGTTTCATAAATTAAATGCCGCGGAAATTGAGAACCAAACTGTCTGTGAAGAGCAACAGAAAGG